>SCLH01000459.1:295422-312806 GCA_004367855.1 Oikopleura vanhoeffeni | reverse complement strand
GATTGCAATCGGTAAGAAACCGTTTAAAACATGAAGTCTTGCGCAAAATTTTTTTGCATCGTAATTGACTCGTTTCACGTACTCTCACGGCCATTATTGTATCTGCGCGCGTTTAGTTGTTCAAAAGAGATACGCCCCTTAGAGTTTATCCCACTTGAAAAATTAAATTCTAGATAGAAACAGGAAAAATTGTATAATCTTTATAGTAACCAGAAAACTTTATAAAAAGACCTTCATCAATTTTTTACGTTGGTCAATTTAGGAAATCCCTTGAGATATAACAGTAAATACAATAAATTTGAACGGTTGGTGCTAAAAGTTTTTTTGTTAATAATTTCTTTAATTTTTCTCGGCAAACTCTATGAGATTTAAATAAAAACTTTACAGTATTTTTATCGATCAATTTTTTAGGTTAAATATTTTGATCGCTAATGCGATTTAAAGACACCAAGGACCAAGTTTAATTACCTGCGAGTGATAATTCCCTAGATAAATGCTTATAAAAAGGAATTTTTTTCCTATGAATTTTATCAACCATAATAAAAGATCTCATACTAAAGTATAATCTATTTATTGTTTTCAAAAAAAACATCGAGAATTAACTGACTTTAAAATACCAAATTTATTCAAAATAAGAATTTGGCCAAAAGATAATAAAAACTGACCAACTTTGAAAAAAATTAGGAACTAAGTCAATAAATAACCTATAAATTATGTGACATACTAGTAATAACATATGAAATTTTTGGAAGAAAGGTTAGAGTAAAAAGCATTCTTAGAACTATTTTGGATCATTGAAAACATAATTTTGATAATTTTTAAGTCAAGTTTAAGTCAATTTTAGAGTAACAAACACTGGAAAAATAAAATTTCCTTAAAACATTCGATTTTGAAAAACAGTTTAATGGATCAACGGACCTCAGAGTACAAATCCTAACTATTTGAATGATACAAAACACGCAGATATTAGCAACCCAATCAAAACCGTTGATGTCGAATAGGCCGATTTCATTGGTCAGATTAAAAAACGATCAACCAATAAAATGCTCAGATTTCGCATTCCTAATATCTTGCGTTGTTTGTATCATTTAAATATTTAGGATTTGTACTCTGAGGTCCGGTAATCCATATAAACTGTTTTTCAAAATCGAATGATTTTAAGTAAATTTTATTTTTCCAGTGTTTGTTACTCTAATAATTGACTTAAACTTGACTTAAAAATTATCAAAATTATGTTTTTCAATGAATCAAAATAGTTTCTAAGAATGCTTTTTACTCTAACAATTTTCTTCGATAAAATTTCATATTTTATTACTAGTAAAACAATAAATAGATTATACTTTAGTATGAGATCGTTTATTATGGTTGAAATAAAATCTCATAGGAAAAATTCCTTTTTATAAGCATTTATCAGTGAGGAATTATCACTCGCAGGTAAATTAAACTTGGTCCTTGGTGTCTTTAAATCGCATTAGCGATCAAAATATTTAACCTAAAAAATTGATCGATAAAAATACTGTAAAGTTTTTTTATTTAAATCTTACATAGAGTTTGCCGAGAAAAATTAAAGAAATATTAATCGAAATAACTTTTAGCACCAACCGTTCAAAATTTATTTTATTACTGTTATATCTCAAGCGGCAATTTTCTAAAATTGACCAACGTAAAGAAATTTGAGGAAGTCTTAAAGAATTTGACGGAAGTCTTTTATAAAAGTCTTCTGGTTACTATTAAAGATTAACCTTTGTGGAGCATATTAAAAACAAAGTTCCCCCAAGCACCAACCAACCACAATTGATGGCTCTACTTTGAATGTTGTTCACGAAAGCTTAAGGCAGTTGGAATTTTAATTTTGTCTGCATTAAGAAATTGAAAGGTCATATTTTTGCATTCGAACATTTCATATTCTAGAATTTTCATTTTGAGTTCTAGAAAAACTGTGAGAAAAGCAAGGTGTACCATATCACGTGATACACGTCACAGTCTGTCTCTACACATTTTTATCCCTCTGTCGAAAACCGATTGACAAGAAGCTGGCCTAGCGTCATCAAGTTTTGTCCGCTTTGATTTATATCTGCATAAATCAAAGTAATCTTATAAAAGTCACAAAAACTTTTGATTGAAAAAATAATTGCATTTTTGATTGAAAAATGTTTATTTTACCCTCATATCAAAGCAGATAGATGGCATTTTTTTCTATTATTTTTCGAGTAAATATGGTAATGACAGTACAACCCTGTGACAACTGTTTGCATTGTTAAATTCACTTTAATAATAACTAAATTTTGTTCATGTGATACTTGAAGTTGAAAATTTAGATATTTTCACTTCCTAGAAAATGTCTGCCCCTAGACACCAATAATTTTATTTCAACTTTATTGCATTAGCACAAAACACTTTCCTAAAAACTGGGCAATCCTCACATTTTTGATTGTGTATTCCAGTTCCGAAATAATTATTACGGAAGTGAAACATAGGCTCAAAATCCTGATAAATAACTCCCCGTAATGCCGGAACAAAACATTCGAAAAAAAATTCAATTATTTTTCCTTGAAACGAATCTACATTCTTTATAATGTATTGAAACAAAAGATTCCTCGATCCAGTTTTTTGTCTTTTTCGATGATTTTAGTAATGCGGGAGCCACAATGTGGGCTCTGTGCTCACAAGGGTAACAATGTTTTTCTGTTTTATCTAGAATTATTTTAAGTGGATTAACTCTAAGTGCGTATCTCTTTTGACAAACTAAAGCGCGCAGATATAAATTGCGTGAGAGTACCGTGAAACAGTCAATACGATGAAAAAATTTTGCGCAAGATTCATGTTTTAAACGGTTTCTTTACCGATTGCAATTCAGTGAAAATGATGAAAAACCATGAGGACATGAATCAGGATCAGGCTAGCGAAAAGAGAGGGAAGAAAGGGGAGGGAACGTTCCCCTCTTGCCTTCTTCGGGAAGGGAATGGAAGGACAGAAATTCAAAGGAAGCCAACGAGAAGGGAAGGGAAGGGATGAAATTGACAGGCATGGGATGAAGGCGAAGGAGGTTTTTTGGAATCAGCTTCGAAAATTTTTAAAATAGTTTTTTAAGTATTTTAACTCACTTAAACTGCAAGTGATATATTTATCTAGGAAAATTAACATTTTGTACTCATTTGTGATCAAAATGTAAGTTAAGGGCGTTTGCAAACTCTGATTTGGCATATTCTCGAGTGAATTATATTTGAAAAAACTAAGATCTTCATTGAAAGAAACTGAAAATACTTATTTGTAGATCTATCAGTGATCTTGTACTCAATACAGTCATACACCTCTAACTGAAACACCTTAATTTTGAATTTGCGCTCAATCTGAAGCGCTATGAATAGACTTTTTAGTGATCCAAACAGAATTCAAAACTTCTGTCTTTCAACGTCAGAAATGTCTGCAAAGACTTTTAGATTAAGCGCAAATTCAAAATTAAGGTTTGTTCCAGTTAAAGGTGTATGACTAGTACAATTCCCTGGGATTCCCTAGGGAAAACTTTCCCTTTTCTAGCCTGATCCAGGATATTATTAACTTTTTTGTTTGGGATAATATTTGGGATATTTTTTTTAGATCGTTGACCAAAACGCAAAACTAAATGATAACCAGTTATTCATGTTCATGTTATCCTGGTTTTGTGCTCGATTTTGTATGATTTTCATCAAAAGTGGCAAAATTCGCTTAATCAACTTCGAAGCCAAGACGAATTATCTCGCCAGAGGATTCTTCCCTTTTGGAGCCAGATCTCTAATGATAACAGCAGCATTTAAAAACTGAAACTGAACAAAAACTAGATGAAAAGTTTCATCAAATGAAACTAAACTTATCAAGACGAAAAACTTCATTAGCAAAATTAACTGAAAAAAATCTGGCTCCATTTTTTGGAATTCCGATCAACTTTTCAGAATCATGAAATTTGGGCCGTAAAAAGTCCTGGACAGTTCAAATTTCAATTTTGTTATCCCTTCTAAGAATTATTGTTAACCTGAGTTTTAAGGAGTTGACATAAGTCTGCGGATGGTACATTTTTTTCAGAGCGATGATATAAACAAAAGTGAGAAAAATCGGAAACGTTACCCTAAGTAAAGTATAAAAATGAGAAATATATATTTTTATATAATGATCTTCAATTAAAAGTTTTATTCTTTGCAAACGTTTATTTTTTTTAAAATTAACTGAGTATCTGTAAAAATAATACGAAAACACTTTCATTGGAAACGCGATTTCCGACTAAACCGATTGCTTAATTTTTTAGAGACATATTAATCAACTTCATACATTTATGGGTTATTTATCCGCTTAAAAAGTGGGTTAATCCTTCTGCAGATTAAAAAATTTTAATTAATATTTTAAAAAATTCGAAAAAAAATGGGACCAATTTAAAAAATTTTTATTATTTTTTCAAACAGTCGTCCCAAAAATAAGTAGCAATCTATGAAAAAAGTGTTTGTTTCTTTCGTTTTACCCAAAGTCACTACAATAAAGCATTAAAAAATGAACTAGCTGATTAACCTGTCTTAATTAATATTGTCGCAATCTACCGAGTTATTGGCATCCCCTAACTTTATGTGTTTAACTGTATGGACCAAACATAATTAAAACATCACACATCCTTCCATTCATATGAATTAAGGGCCCTCGGCTGAAAATTTTGCGACTTATTAAAAAATGATAGGAAATGCTAGAAAATGATGACCTGTCCAAATTGAAGTCGATTTCATGGCGTATTCTACCAATTCAAAGTGTTGATCGCATGAAAGTATCTAGCTTGGTTTGTATTTTTCAATTACTCACGATCTGTCCAACCAAGGGCCCTTGATCCATAATGTCTTTAATTCTCTCAGAAATTTTGGACGAAAACGTCTTAATCAATCTACATGTTGAAAATAAAAAGTTTTTGTTTCCATTTTCATAAGGTTTTTGGGCAGACCCAAAAAGATCCTTGAAAGGTGGAATTAGTCACTAACCAGCGGTCCAGGCATATTCTTGCTCACCATCGCTAAAACCCTTATTCCATACCTACCTCATACGTACCTCTTGGTTAGTGGAAAACTCTACCTTTAGAGATGTTAATGAAAGGACCTTATGTTACTGACATTATAAACACGAATTTCGAATAAGTTCAATTTTATATTTATATTTTTCTTCCAACCAAAGTTGCCTTTTCGTGAAATTGAGATGATCTCATCGATTGAGTTCGGATCCCATTCGTGTTGTTATTTGAGTTAAGAGTGATTTACAATACCTATTGTGATAAGAATAATCAGGAAAGGTGCTTGATATTGGGAACCCCAAATGTCCTTGGTGGCGTAATATCAGCCGGCTGCTTTCAAGATTATTAAAACTGGAGTGGGTCAACATTTCGTGGTCAACAGGCCATAAATGTATAATGTTTTTAGATGTATCTGGAAGCTTATTTCAAAGCACTCATAACTTTTTTACTTTATAAAGGACTGGTCGCATAAATCATTTAAAAAAAAGAAAAACAACATTTAAGTTTGGAGACTTCAAACTTTAGTTCAAGAGATTACTGAAAGTTGTTGATATTTTCACTTCAACGGACTCCTCCTCCCTTAGTTTTGAGATGAAAATGCATAAGTTTGATTGACCGCAGGATGATCATGGATCGTTTTTGGCTTCATTTTAAGGGTCTTCTGAGACCCGGCCCAAGACAAAATACTTCCTCCCCAGATTTTCACGCAGAACATTATGGACCCATTAAAAATGAGCATTAAAACGAATAACCTCAGAGGCTCTGAGTCAGAAGCCCCAAGGTCCATTTGTATCTTTTCCCCTCGTTTCTTTTCAGGGATCAGGTATGTTTATTCCCGGAATTATCAAAATTTTGGTTTAAAAATCCCGAAGAAAATTTTTTCAAAATCAGGATCAAAATATTTTTTAGTTGACCAATGGAGAATAAGAATACTTGCTGATGAACTTGTATTCATTCAATATTTAAGAAAAAAACATTTAAAACAATCTGAAAGTTCATTGTTAATTCCTTAAATGCGACCCCCCTTAAGACCCTGTGGGCGACGATATATCAGCTCACGTATAATTACTTTTTTGGATACACCTATTTGTAGAGAATTTCTGCCAAGTTTTTTAACTTGGTAAGATTTTTTGGTTTTGCGACTTTTTCATAACTTTTTTGATTGCGCTATTTTGTAGAGAATTTTTCATGCAGTTTTTTAAAACTAGCAGGATTTTTCAAAATTTTTAAATTTTTTTCAGAAAAAGTAAGTTTTAGAAATTTAATACTTTCAGAAATTTCACCAAAAACTAAAAATTCACAAGTTTGTTCCTTGCAATTTTGGATAATTGAAATCAGAAAAAAAAAAACTCTCCGCTCGGACCCTAATCCAGGCTTTGCAGTGAATTTGCATGCACAAATTGAAATTTTCTATAAATTTTCAAGGAGGAGAAGCCTTTTGCGTGGAGCTCCCAAATACGCTGTTTGACCACTAGGGGCAAAAATTTTTAAAAAAGCGCTCCCGCTCCGGAGAATGCGCATTTATATTTGGAAGGTTGAAATCGCAAATAACAAGAAAAAGTCATGAGAATGAATGAGGAGTAGACTTTAGTGCGTTTTAGGCGAACGCCTACTCAAAAACCATTTTTCTGAGCGTAGGTGAGTATCAGATGCTTCTTGAATGTTACTGCACCTTCCTTAAGAGTGTACTACGTTTTTGGAGAAAAATTAAATTATTCTTGAAGCAGGTTCTCAGAAACTTCACTTGAAAATGTGTAAAAAGAGCCAATTATCGTCGCCGAACATCCTTAAATTGCGACCAATATTTCCCCCCCTCCCTTAAATGCGACCACAGTATCTTAGAGATCTCCTTAGGGGTCGGTTAGATTTTGGCAGATTTGCATTTTTCAATTTTTTTTTTCTTCATGGGAAATTTTTTGCCACCTCATAATTTTCAAATAAAAAGATTTCAAAAACGTAAGTTGCCACTTTTGAGCTCCGTTGTTTAATCTGTTTTTTTTCAATCGATTATTTTACTTAATAAATTGTCTTCAAAAAAACACCCTAAAAACGCGCTTTTTGTACTTTAGGTGTCGTAAATACATTAAATTTTTTTTTTTATTAATTAGAAGCTTCAAAAAATGGTCTCGTCACCATCGAAAATTTATATAATTTAATTTTTATATGATTTCTACGTCAAAATCGATATTAAAATTCCTAAAAAAGACGAAAAAAAACGAAATTTTTAGCACATCGAAAAAAATATTTATTTCATGAGTTAAATTCATTAAATCTTGTTGGCGTGGTTGAACGAGTCGGCTATCAATTAGGCAGGTCTAGGTGAAATATTTTTTTTTTAATTTTTGTTAAAAGAGGCTTAAGTACATTTCGCGGCAAACCGTATTTTCATTCAAAAAGTCATGATTCAGAGTATAAACAAGAGCGCAAAGAACAAAACGTAGACAGTTTAAATTAGTTTAGTAGGCATTTTCTTAATATTTTAGCTAAGATTCCAGAAAATAGTTGAAAATTTTGAACAGAAATGAGGAAAATTTTCAAAAAATATTTTTCCAAAAAAAGTTCCGACCAAAAATTCTCAAAAAAGTGTCATATGATTTTTCAAAATAGCATATAAAATATATGTGGTCACCTACGCCAAAAAGTAAAATAGCCATATTGAGGAGTTTTTTTTTCGTTGCATTTTGAAACAAACTAATGCAAAAAAATATTTTTTAAACACAAATAAGGCATTTTTTTTGTTTAATGTTCGGAACTTTTTTCAAAAATTTCTCTTAATTTGTCGAATTCGGAAAGTATTAAATTCGGACTCAAATTTTTTTTTAAGTAATAATTCGACAATTCTGGTAGTTACAAAGTTGCCTGGATATGAAACATTATTTTGATGTTATATTGAGAAAGAATAACCCAATGTTGTTAGCTTCTGGGGTGTTCCCTGAGGAGATATATAAACCCAGGTTAAAAATTTTTCATTTCAAGAGCCCATATTCCGCGGATATCCGTATTCTGTCAAAATGCACCAAGGCCTTAAATCCGATCGGAAAAAACTGGACACCCCAATTCGGGCGCATATTTATTATGAGGATTAACAAGTTACACAAATACAGTAGCCTACTGTCAGTAGGTACACATTATAATCAACGTTATTAGGCACATTCATTTTATTTTTGAAAATGTAGAGAGATTTGTGAAATAGTATGGCGATTGAAACTGAGAATAAATTTATTGATTACTTAGTTATGGATATTTCAGGTGATTAAGACTATTCTTTCTAGAAATCTATAGCTTTTATTTTCCTTTACAGTTCTCATTGTTGATATTCTATTTGCCAAAAGGTCCGTTTCTTCAATTTCAAAGAGTTATTTCCTTAAATTTATTTCAGATATTGAACCAAGAATCGTCATCTGAATGGTTCTTCATTTTTGTCTTGATCATCACCCTTTAATCCTAGCCATTCTACCATAGCTAGGCCGATTGAGCCACCTATAATTTAGGAAGGAGGGTTTTTAGTACAAAAATAATTAGAGAATATCCCTTTATCACTTATTGGTTAGAATGCGTAGCCACACTTCTTTTAACGTGTGATTTAAACGTTGTGGCTACGCATTCTAACAAAAAGTGATAAAGGGATATTGTACACTTTTTGCTCATTAACTGGTACACCTTAAATTGGCACCAAGCTCCCTTGGACGTTTTTGATGTCGTCCATGTGGTTCCTTACTAAGACTTACTATATGATATAAGTTATATCCCTTATACACACTTTGTAAATATCCCGGCCCATACTACTTTATAAACACACTACGTTTTCTAATCAGCGCTGGGATATTTACAAAAGTGATGATAAAGGGATATAGGATGATACCTCCGGTAGACAGAATTTAGCAAAAAAAACCAAACCGTTACTTTTTAAGAACTATTATGGTTTTCCAATTATCAGAAAATTTACTAATGACAATTTTTTTGAATTTCTAGATTTAAAAAACTGAAGCACTTTAATACATTGCTATATTTAATAAGCTGTATTTAATTTGATATGATCATATATCCCTTCAACGAATATTTGTTTATCTAAGATGGCGGCTGAGGGATCCACTTTAGAGACCGCACATCAATAGCGCACCATTCTCGCATTAAAAAAATCCAATTGCCTTACAATTGAAACAAAATTCATACTCACTTGTAACTTTATAAAGCAAAAATAAAAAAAATCACTCGGTAGTATTTGTACCATTATAAATCGATAAATGTTGATAAAACCGTTATGATATTAAAAAATTGTACCTGCCGCGTTCTCAAACACACTCATGCTTATCTGAAAAAAGTAAATCAACAACGCACAGGTATGATAATACCGGTATATTTAGTACCGAATAATCTCAAAATTTGAAATTTTCATCGTGGAAAATTTTACCTTTGGATAAAATGAAGTCCATAAAAAAATGATTGCGATACAGGTGGAAAGCAATTTGAATGGAAATATGTTGTAGCAAATGAACAGGAACGAGCTTCGTCAACGAAAACGCGATTCTCCCCTTAGTCCGGATAGACATTAATAAACTGATCATTTCAGCGGATCTTGTCCTTTCGAACTTTTATTCAGAATGAAAGTATAGGACCAAAACTGACATTAAATCGGTAAATTGTGACTGCCAAAAAGTAGAGACTAGAAATAAACATATTCAGTTGGCTTTGCAAAATCAGTCATTGAACTCTTGAACCGAAGTCAACAGCCCAGCATATGAAATGATAAATATTCGACGTTATTTGCCGATTCATTTTAAAACTTGTAATTTTTATCACAATTTTGGGATTCTATATTAGATATATAAGCTTTCAAAAGGTTAATTTTCTTATTTCTAAGAGAATTTCTTTCAGAAAATTTCAAGATTATATTTCAAAAGCATAATCCTGTAAAAATATTAAAAAAAACGAATAATTTGTCAATAAATATATTATTAAAATCTTGAAAATTATTAATTCAGGTATCACTTTTAACACATTAAATGATTATCTAGGAAAATGCAGGTTAAGAAGTTGTTAGGAGTGGCCCCGACTCGGGATCCCGATCCCGTTTTAAAACACTGGCCCCCAGGAGTGGCCCTTCATTTATGTGTTTAAAAGGAATATTTGGCAGACTTATTGAACATAGATTTATTCAGAAACTTTTTATATGTATATAATTATACATTATTATAATATTATTAAATTGAATAATGAAGTTTGGCAAAGAGATTTATCAAAAAATATATAAATTTCAAATATGTTATTGCCAACCAGTTCAAGGAGTTCTGTTTCATCTTATTTTTTCGCCGTTTGAATTTTGTCATTAAAATTATTGAAAACGTCGTTTTACTTGAAAAACTGACCCAAAATAATTTAAATTTGAGCGAGTTAGTATCTTTGATAAATAAAGCGCTCGATCAAAAATTGCGGTGGAAGTTCACCAGGGTGCCAGAAAGTAATTTTGACGGCAATTTTCCACCAAGAATTAATTAGAATAATCGAATAAGTATTAATCACCTTTTAAGCGCTCAATTTGATGTCTATGTGATTTATTTCCAAGGAATAACCCTAGACCTTGTCACATTTGTTCCTCATTTCACGATGCACAAAATATATGACAAAAAATGCTGAGAGTCTAACAGTCAGCTATAAGATAGCCATTGTAACAATTTGTATAATTAAACATAGGTTCAATCAGGCGGAAATTGTTTCGTGACCTAAAAGAAATAAGGACAATTTGAAAGGATTTATTTTTAAAGAAACTAACCCGGAACACAAAAAAGAACCAAGATAACCAAAAAACGCAGCCCATATAGTACACCACCGGCTACTATGAAAAACTTAAGGGGAGTTTATAAAAATGTGAGTGCAAAATGATGATGCCGAATTTTTTAAAACACTTTTATTGTCTCATTTGATTCAATATTTTATAAATTTTTCAAAAAACAATTTCGAAAAATGAATCAATTTAATTTTTTGGCGATTTATCAACCTGAAAAACTAATTAGCGTTTTACCATATTGAGAGTCTCAATTGTGAGACTTCTTTTCAGACAAATTTTTTCTCAGATTCATTTTTTTGGGGTTTTGGACGGACACAAAATCAGACTCCGATAACCACGAGATAATTGAAATTCAAGAATAAGATTAGTTTTTTTCAAAAAAGTTGAAAATTTAAATAAATTTAATTTTCGAAAAAATTATTTTGTTGAGCTTCAAGTTATCAATTTTTCAAAATAGCTCAACCACATTCCGGCACTTATCAAACATAGGATATTCGAGGGCTGAGATAATATATCGACTTACTACTCCCTTAACACTTTATATTTTGTTTTTATCATTTGAATTGAATTTAATACATTCTCTGAAACCAGGGATCGGAATACTGTCTTAAAAAACCTGATTTCGGATCGAACTTTGATCGGCGGAGATTTTTCAACCTGATTGGATCGCACTTGATGGGATCAGAGATTTTTGAAACCTGATCGGATTCGAACTTGATCGGATTCGGAGATTTTTAAAAACCTGATCGAATTATCAACTTGATTGGACGAGATTTTTTAAAACTCGATCGGATCGGAGGTTAACAAAAACCTTCAGATCGAAAAAAAAATCAATTTCGATCGATCAAGTTCCGCCGACCCCTGCTTTTGAACTTTAATTGAGAAAATAATTTAATTCTGAAAATTCCTGTCTGAATGTTTATTCTGATCAACCCAATTAAAACTTTTCGACCTCAATATGCTAAATAAAAATTATATTTTAAATATTATGAAATGTTTTGGAACAATTATTTTTGAGGACAACGTCATTCACTCCTCGTATAAGACCCAAAATTAAGCAGCACCCGGAATTTAATCATGGCATCATAATCATTCAAATTAATATGACATGTTTTAACGCAAAGATCTAATATACGATCCATTTTTATAGTATGGATATTTTGGAAAGCTACAGGCTCAAAAAATTGGCGGGAAAATTCGTACGAGTGTTTTTAGCTACCATATTTGTAGATTAAAATAAGTACATGGTTGCATTGAAGTCGGTAGACTCCTAACTTGCACCGAACCGCCTTAACTTTCCGGAAATCTTTTAGTATTCAAAATGGTGTAAATTAAAATTTTTGCGATTAAAAATATCTGTGATAATTAACATTGAGATATGATAATATATCATATAAACGTCCTGTCCTTAACACAGGAGTTTTTGCCATATTGCCGTCGAACTTTGAGTTCCAACATAAAAATTGAATGCCAGAA
The DNA here is from genome assembly GCA_004367855.1 of Oikopleura vanhoeffeni. Classification (NCBI taxonomy): domain Eukaryota; kingdom Metazoa; phylum Chordata; class Appendicularia; order Copelata; family Oikopleuridae; genus Oikopleura; species Oikopleura vanhoeffeni. Next base: position 300,528 of record SCLH01000459.1, on the reverse strand, counting down.
AACTAGCTATTGATCGGAGCTCTCGGGTGCAAAAAATTAATGTCGGAACTCGCCATGAATTTACTTCGGCACAAATACGGAGAAGTGATCCCCTATCATTTCAGCTATAATTCTGAGGACCACATATAAATTAAAATATTCCATCTTTTCAGCATAAACTAGGAATTTAAATAAAAGGCAATTCTAGAAAATTTTAAATTAACGCCTTTCACTTAACCATGGCTCTCCACATATTAACAAAACAAATGGCCGAATCACCAATTTCTTAAAAATCCTTCAAAAACTTGGTACAGCACAACCGACACTCCTCACATTAATATAGATTCCCAAAGACGGAAATGTACAAAAACGTATTACATTTAACTTCTTCAAAAACAGCAATGACGGTGACAGGATCTGACAGCAGGACATTATTGAGCCAAATAGTAAGCATTTTTCATCCTGGCTAACCAAATTGAATATAAATCATATGCCGACAAAATAAGATATCCCATAGAAGAAACTCGGACATGTTTTTTTGTTTTATTTAAACCGTTCCGATCTTCAAATTGTTCAAATTAGAGGAAATGTTCCAGTTAAAATTACCTAATATTTTGACTGGCATCTGAACCTTGTAAGAAATAAAAACTTTCAACAGGGCCCTGCCACCAGTACAAAAAGGGGAGGAAGCCAATATCGCCGAAATTTACAATTTTTTATAACTGTGTTCAAAAAAGCAACACTCTTCGTGAGTTTTGACCGATTTTTATCGACATGACGGAAAATTTTTTGCGGTTAGCAACGATTTTTATAGAAAACTGACAAACACCAGAAATTTTCGAGACCCTAGAGGTGATTTTCAAAATTGATAAAAATTCCCGCATTTATGGGAATAGAAGCATCAAACGAATGTTTGAAGAGAAAGTTTGAGTGGTTTAGAAAAATAAAAAATTCAATAATTTTATTTTAAAAGAAGGTCTGAAAGTAACAATACGTGTTTTCATGGTTTTTTTATGACTGCTCAAAATTTTTGAGGGCGGTTGAAGCAAAAAATACCGTATTTTATTTCAAATTCAAGTTAATTCAAGTAAATCCTCCATCTACCTGAACTCGCGTACCGTTACCCGCGTANTGAGAAAAGATTGACATACTACCGTTACGTGATCTGTAAACATTTGAGCTCAATTTGATATACCGTCTGAAAGGAGATAGATTTTGCAGTTTGGAAAATGTCACCTTGTTACGATACTGTACTTATTGGTGTAATGGTCAAAAATAATTTGTGATGTACTTTTTCGCAAGATTAAGGATAGATCTACGAATTAGCAGTTTCGGTTTTTCTCATGAACTGTTAGTTTTCAGAATATATCACCGTGAATATGTCAAATCTGCCCGATATACCCCCTTAAGGGGGTTTGCAACTCTGATTTGGCATATTCCCGATGAATTATATTGAAAACTAAGAGCTCATGAAAGAAACTGAAAATACTTATTTGTAGATGTATCAGTGATCTTGCGACTCAATACAGTCATACACCTCTAACTGGAACACCTTAATTTTGAATTTGCGCTCAATCTGAAGCGCNAAAACTCTGTCTTTCAACTCAGAAATTGTCTGCAAAAGACTTTTAGATTAGGCGCAAATTCAAAATTAAGGTGTTTCAGTTAAAGGTGTATGACTAGGTACAATTCCCTGGGGAACGTTCCCTTTTCTTAGCCTGATCAGGATATTATTAAACTTTTTTGTTTGGGATATTATTTGGGATAATATTTTTTTAGATCGTTGACAAAACCGCAAAACTAAATGATAACCAGTATTGCATGTTCATGTTATCCTGGTTTTGTGCTCGATTTTGTATGGATTTCATCAAAGAGTGGCAAAATTCGCTTAATCAACTTCGAAGCCAAGACGAATTAATCTCCGCCAGAGGATTCTTCCCTTTTGGAAGCCAAATCTCTAATGATAACAAGCAGCATAAAATTACTGAAACTGAACAAAAACTAAATGAACAGTTTTCATCAATCAAATTAAGTTATCAAGACGAAAATTTTATTAGCAAAATAAACTGAAAAAACTCTGCTCCAATTAAATTCTAATCAACTTTTCGGAATCATGAAATTCTGGCCGTAACAAGTCCTGACAGTTCAAATTCAATATTTTCTATGAACCGATCCAAAAGTTATATCCCTATCTAAGAATTATGTTAACCCGAGTTTAGAGGGTGGCATAAGTCTGGCAGATTGGTACATTTTTTCAGAGGGATGTATGAACAGAAATTTGAAAATTTTTACTTTTTATAATTCATCTTCAATAAAAGTGTTTAATTTTGCAAACGTTAATATTTTTTAAAATAACTGAGTATCTGTTAAAATATAAGAAAACATTTTTAATGGAAACGCGATTTCCGACTAAACCCGATGTGATTAATTTTTAAATACGATATTAATCAATTTCATACGTTTTTGGGTGTTATCCGCTAAAAAAGTGGGTGAATCATTCTGCACATTGAAAAATTTTAATAATTTTTCTAAAAAAGTCGACAAAAAATGACAATTAAAAATTTTATCACTTTCAAACAGCCGTCCAAAAATATGTAGGAATCTATGAAAAAAAGTGTTGTTTTTTTTCGTTTTAACCCAAAGATTTTATTGAAAAAACGAGAGAAATTTTTGGAATAAAAATGGGGAAAGTTTTCGAAATGTGTTAAATTTTTTGAAATTTTAAGGTATTCCAAAATTAAAATTCGAATTCAAAGCTTCTCAAAATTACATAAAAAGTGATTTTTTTGGCAAAAAAATATTTTTATCAGCTTAGGTCACTATAATAAGCATAAAAAAAATAAACTAGCTGATTAATTTTATTAACTAAGATTGGTCGCAATCTACCGAGTTTATGGCATCCCCTTAACTTTATGTGTTTAACTGTATGACCAAACATAATAAAAATCACACATCTTCCATTTATATGAATTAAGGGCCCTCGGCTGAAATTTTGCGACTATTAAAAATGATAGGAAATGCTAGAAAATGATTGACCGTCCAAATTGAAGTCGATTTCATTGGCGTATTCTACAATTCAAAGTGTTGATCGCATAGAAGTATCTCGCTTGGTTTGTATTTTTCAAATACTCACGATCTGTCACCCAAGGGCCCTTGATCCATAATGTTTTTAATTCTCACAGAAATTTTGGACGAAAACGTCTTAATCAAATCTTACATGTTGAAAATAAAAGTTTTGTTTCCATTTTCATAAGGTTTTGTGCAGACCAAAAAAGATCCCTTGAAAGGTTGAATTAGTCACTCACCAGGGAGTCCAGTATATTCTTGCTCACCATCGCTTAAAACCCTTATTCCATACCATACTCATACGATACCTTCCTGGTTAGTGGAAAACTCTACCTTTAAGAGATGTAATGAAAGCACCTTATGTTACTGACATATTAACACGAAATTTCGAATCAGTTCAATTTTATAGTATATTTTTCTTCCAACCAAAGTGCCTCGTGAAATTGAGGATGATCTCATCGATTGAGTTCGGATCCCATTAGTGTTGTTATTTGAGTTAAAGAGTATTTACAATACCGTATTGTGATAGAATAATCAGGAAAAGTGCTTGATATTGGGAACCCCAAATGTCCTTGGTGCGTAATATCAGCCGGCTGTTCAAGATTATAAAACTGGAGTGGTTCAACATTTCGTGTCAACGGCATAAAGTATAAAGTTTTTAGATGTATCTGGAAACTTATTTCAAAGCACTCAATAACTTTTTTACTTTATAAAGGGGTACTGGTCGCAATAAAATCATTTAAAAAAAGAAACAACATTTAAGTTTGAGACTCAAACTTTGAGTTCAAGATACTGAAACGTGTTGATATTTTCACTTCAAAGGCCTCCTCCTCCCTTAGTTTTGAAGATGAAAAATGCATAAAACGTTTGTATTGACCGCAGGATGATCATGGATCGTTTTTGGCTTCATTTAAGGGTCTCTGAGACCCGGTCACAAGAAAAATACTCCTCCCTAGATTTTCACGGCAGAAATTTATGAGCCATAAAAATGAGACATTAAACGATAACCTCAGAGCCCCAAGGTCCATTTTTATCTTTTTCCCTCGTTTCTTCGGAATCAGGTATGTTTATTCCCGGAATTATCAAAAATTTTGGTAAAATCCCGAAGAAATTTTTCAAATCAGGATCAAAATTTAGTTGACATGAGATAGTCAATATGCTGATGATTGTATTTTATTCAATATTTAGAACAAAAATTTCAACAATCTGAAGCTTCTGTTTTAATTCCTAATGCGACCCCCTTAAGATACTTTTTGATACACCTATGTTGTAGAGAATTTTCTGCCAAGTTTTTTAACTTGTAAGATTTTTTTGGTTTTGCGACTTTTTCATAACTTTTTTGATTGCGCTATTTTGTAGAGAATTTTTCACTGAGTTTTTTAACTAGCAGGATTTTTCAAAATTTTAAATTTTTTTCAGAAAAAGTAAGTTTTAGAAAATTTATACTTCAGAATTTCACCAAAAACTAAAAATTCACAAGTTGTTCCTGCAATTTTGGATAATGAAATCAGAAAAAACTCTCCGCTCGGACCCTAATCCAGGCTTTGCAGTGAATTTGATGCACAAATTGAAAATTTTCTATATATTTTCAAGGAGGATAAAATGTCATAAATTTTGCGTGGTGAACGAGTCGGCTTATCAATTAGGCAAGTCTAGTGTGAAATATTTTTTTTTTATTTTGATTAAAGAGGGCTAAGTACATTTCGCGCAAACCGTATTTTCATTCAAAAAGTATGATTCAGAGTATAAACAAGAGCGAAGAAACAAACTAGACATGTTTTAATATAGTTAAGTAGGCATTTCTAATATTTTAGCTAAGGATTCCAGAAAAATTAGTTTGAAAATTTGAACCAAGAAATGAGGAAAATTTTCAAATATTTCAAAAAAAGTTCGACCAAAAATCTCAAAAAGTGTCAATGATTTTTCAAATAGCATATAAAAAAATATGTGGTCACCTTACGCGAAAAGTAAAAGTAGCCATATTGAAGAGTTTTTTTCGTTGATTTGAAACAACTAATGCAAAAAATATTTGAACACAAATAAGGCATTTTTTTGATAATG
>SCLH01000459.1:269838-295401 GCA_004367855.1 Oikopleura vanhoeffeni | reverse complement strand
TTTGCGTGAGCCCCAATACGCTGTGTTTGAGCCTACAGGGCGCAAAATTTTAAAAAAGCGCTCGCTCCGCAGATGCGGCATGTGTATCTTGGAATGTTGATCGCAAATAACAAGAAAAAGTGAGAGGAGACGATTGGAGGTAGACGTTTTAGTGGCTTCTTAGGGACGCCTACTACAAAACCATCTTTCTGAGCGAGGTTTCGTATCAGATGCCTGATGTTTACCTGGCACTTCCTTAAGGGTATACGACCGATTTATGAAGCCTTAGAGGCATTAAAATGCTCTAATTAGGAACGGTGATAGATATTAAGTGACTAAGAACCAATCATCATCAAAAAAAATTCTAAATGTTGCATTTTCGGTTTTTTTCCAAGATTTTTAACAGAGAAGTTAAAAACGTTTGCTCGAATTTACCAACTGAAACTTCACAATATCGCCTTGACCGTATAACGCAACTTTCTCATCGTGAGTCATCTGAGCTCTTTGAGGCCTACTTCAAAAATATCAAAGCCCCAAGGTGTTTTTTCGAATGTTTTGGAAATGACCCAAGAAAATCATTTTCGAGTTGTGCAGCCTGGAATGCAAAAAAGCCCGTCTACTCTTACATAAACGTGTGGAGAATACTTGTAAAAATTTGAGCCAATTTTGCAAATATATCTTCGAGATAGTAGTGAGTCTGGAAATTGTGAGAAATTCGGTTATGTGGTGTCTAAAATCTTCAGTCGCCGGATCGAAAAGCTCGTCTAAGACGTGATGCAACACCGTACTGATCTGTGGAAAACTGGGCTCGATTGATAACTGGCTCTGGAAGGAATCAGATTTGCAGTTTGGAAAATGACCTCTGGTTACGAACTCGACTACGTGTACATGGTCAAAATAATTTGTGAGTATTTTTTCGCAAATCAAGATAGATCACAATTAGCATTTTCGGTGTTTACTCCTAATCTAGTTCTTCCGTATATTTCACTAGACAAATGATCAAATCAGTGCGACCCCTAAGAGTTTGTACTGATCGTTTTTGGACAATAAATTATTCTGAAGCCAGGTTGTCTCGAGATTCACTTGAAAGTGTGTAAAAAGAGCCATATCGTCGCCCACTCCTTAAATGCGGACAATAGTTCCCCCCTCCCTTAATGCGACAGTATCTTAGAGATCTCCTTTAGGGGGTCGGTGGATTGGCAGATTGCACCTTTTTCATTTTTTGTCTCATGGGGAACTTTTTGCCCCTTATTTTCAACTAAAAAGTATTTCAACGTAAGTTGCCACTTTTGAGCTCACGTTGTTTAATCGTTTTTTTTCAGATCGATATTTTTACTTAATAAATTGTTTCAAATAACACCTAAAAACGCGGCTTTTTGTACTTTAGGTGTCTAATTACATTAATTTTTTTTTCTATTAATTAGAAGCTTCACAATGGTCTTGATCCACCTCCGGAATTTAATCATTTCATTTTATATTGATTTCTACCGTCAAAATCGAATATTAAAATTCCTAAACAAAGACGAAAAAAAACGAAATTTTTAGCACATCGCAAAAAAATTTATTTTCATGACTTAAATATTAAATTTTGCGTGGTGAACGAGTCGGCTTATCATTAGGCAAGTCTAGGTGAAATCATTTTTTTTTATTTTTGATTAAAGAGGGCTAAGTACATTTCGGCGCACCGTATTTTCATTCAAAGTATGATTACAGAGTATACAAGAGCGAAGAAACAAATAATGTTAAATATAGTTAAGTAGGCATTTCTATATTTTTGAGCTAAGGATTCCAGAAAAAATAGTTTGAATTTTGACACCAAGAATGGAGGAAATTTTCAAATATGTCAAAAAAGTTTCGACCCAAAATCTCAAAAAGTGTCATATGATTTTTCAAATGCATAAAAAATTTATGTTGTCACCTTACGCGAAGTAAAGTAGCCTATTGAAGAGTTTTTTTCGTTGATTTGAACAACTAATGCAAAAAATATTTGAACACAAATAAGGCATTTTTTTGATAATGTGCGAACTTTTTATCAAAATTCTAATTTGTCGAATTCGGAGTTAATTCGAACTCATTTTTTTTAAAGTATATTCGATTCTGTATTGAAAGTTGCCTGGATTATGAAACATTATTTTGATGGTTATTGAGAAGAATACCAATGTGTTTTAGTTCTGGGGTTCCTGAGCGAGATATAACAGCAAAAGTCTAAAATTCTCAAACCAATCCGGATTTCCGTATGCTGTCAAAATGCACCAAGCCCTAATCCGATTCGAAAACGCGACCCCCAATTCGGGGCCGCATATTTTATGAGGGAGTACAAAGTTACACAATCGCTAGCCATTCGCTAGAGTACATCCTAATCAACACGCTTTTAGGCACAATCATTTTATTTTGACAAAGTAGAGAGTGGGAAATAGTAATGCCGAGAACTTGAGAAATAATATTAGACTTAGTAGGTTCGGGTGATAAGACCTATTCCTAATACTAGTTTGCCTTTCCAAGATTCTCCAGTGTGTATTCTTCTATTGAAAAGTGTCGTTCTTTCAATTTTCAAAGAGTTTTCCTAATTATTATCAAGATTATGAACAAGAACGTCATTGAGTTTTCATTTTGTCTTGATACATCACCTTCTACTTCCTACCATCTACCATAGGCCCCGATTGAGCCACTCTAATTTAGATTTTAGTACAAAAATATTAAGATATATGTATCTTTGTCATAACTGTTACACCGTTAAGGCTAATGCTCTGACATTTTGAGTTTCTGCATGTGTTCTTATATACGACTCATATGATTACCTTGATATACATTATATCCCCTATATGTTAACCGCCTCTACTGGAAACACACACTTTCCTAACTCAGGCTGGGATATTACACAAGGTGATAAAGGATAGTTGAAGCTCGTTAGACAGAATTGTAAAAAAAAACAAGTAAACAAACCGGCCCGTCAAATGTAAAAGAGGAATCAAAACGCGCCGGCGAAACTCCAAGGTTAGCGTAATAATGTTATTAAAATTTAATATTGCAGTATATTCTTGTCTTCTGAGGATTTGACAATTATCTATGGTTCCAAATTTATGACTACTTTAATAATAACTTTCAACAGCCGAAATTCATGCGCTCAAGCCTAAGTGGCTGTACTTGGAACGGAAAAAAACGCATCTAATAACCCCAAGAAAGTTCGAGATTGGCATACATACACAAAATCATTACTCATTATTCGACGTAGTTTTCGACGTGCCTTCACAGATATCACGATAAATTAAGGAACAACGCGATGATATAATTTAATAAGTAATTTTTTAAGTAATATCTAACATGTAATGCTACCTGAGCAATTATTCATTTGAAACTGTATTGCAATGTCCCTAGCTGCCGATCACAATTCTCAATTACTATAAATTTACAGAGTCGTGTATGCGCTCACCTTTGGTCACATAGGTTATGCGTTACTTCCAGGCAACTGTATTGAACTTTTGCGTTAATTTTCTGCATTCGCGGCTCCGAAATGAGGCGTTTTGCTTCACCAGTCTTTACTGACTATATGTTGTTATTAATTAAGAAAATATTTGTTTACTTAGATCTACATTCTGAATTTTCTAGATATTAAAAATGAGCTAACGATTAAGCATATTCATTGTCTATATTTGATTATAGGTATTCCAATTTTTGATTAATATATCATATCCTGACGAATGTTTATAAGGAGTTCCAGTCTGTAGGACGCCCCTTTTAAGACCCGCACATTAGCGACAATCTCGAGCATTAAAATCCTCTACAAATCAACAATTCGGATCCTGCAATTTGAGCATATCCGAATTTATATAAAAAACAAAAATCTCCGGTTAAGTATTCAGTTAAATCGTAAATGTAAAACTCTTTACTGATATTAAAATTTACTGCGCGTTCAACATGAACTACCATGCTTATACTGAAAGCTATACAACCACAGTTGATATACGTATTATTTACGAGGAATAACTCAATTATGAATATACTATTCGAGAAGGTAAATCAAATGCTTTAGTAACATAAACAAACATGGTGTTCAATTCAGGTTGATGTGGTTGCGTGGCCCGCTCACTCTATTTTGGTTTTACCTGTTTTACTTAATTGGTTGTATATTTACCTGAGTAGTTGATTTACACATTTACACCTTCCTCTAAGATGTCATCGTGGAAAATTTTTGTACCATGAGTCATAAAATGAATGCGATACAGGTGGAGCATTTGATGAATAGTGGTAGCAAATGAACAGGAACGAGTTCGTCAACGAAACGCGTTCTAGGCCGGAAATAGAACATAATACTGATCTTTCAGCGGATCTTGTCCCTTCGATCTTTATTCGAATGATAAGTTAGGCCTATAACTGCATAATCCGTAATTGTGACTGACAAAGCGATGTGACTAAATAAACCAGTATTCCAGTGCTTTGCAAATCAGTCATGAACTCTTGAACCGAATCGCCCCTGATGAGATGATAATTTCGCGTATTTGCCATTCATTTTAAACTGTTTTTAGTCACAATTTGGATTCTTTTGATATGCTTCAAAGGTTTCTTCTTATTTCTAAGAGAATTTTCTTTCGAATTTCGATTTTTCAAACATATCCTGTGAATATTATTAAAAAACGAATTTTGTCATAATATTTATAAATCTTGAAAAATAATAAAGTCAGTTCACCTCTTATTAACACTTAATGATGAACAAGGAAAATGCAGGTGAGAGTTAGGATGGCCCCGACTCGGAGATCCCGTGCTTTTAAACACTGCCCCAGGAGTGCCTCATTTATTGTTAAAGGATATTGGCCAGACTCTTGAACATAGATTTATTCAGAAACTTTTATATTGTTATTTTAATTGCTATATAGTATTATAAATTGAGATATGAGTTTGGCAAAGAGATTTCAAAAATATATAATCAAAATTTTTCCACCGTTCAAGAGTTCGTCATCTTTTTTTCGCCGTTTGAATTTGTCTTAATTTATTGAAAACGTCGTTTCTGAAACTGACCCAAAATATTTAAATTTGAGCGATTAGTATCTTTGATAAATAAAGCGCTCTGATCCAAATTTCGCGGTGAATTCACCAGGTGCCTAGAAAGTCATTGTTGCGGCAATTTTCACCAAAAATTATTAGAATTCTCGATAATATTAATCACCGTATAAGCGCTCAAATTTGATTCTATGTGATTTTTTTCAAAGAATAACCCTAACCTTGTCACATTTGCTCATCACGAAGGCACAAATATAATTGACAAGGCTGAGAGTCGTAAAAGTCAGCTATAAGATGGCCATGTAACAATTGTATAATAAACATAGTTATCAGCGGAATTGTTTTCGTGACCTAAAAAGAATAAGATTTGAAGGATTTTTTTAAGCAAACTAACCCGGAACACAAAGAACCAGATAACCAAAACGCAGCCCTAATAAGTACCACCACCGGCTACTTGAAACTTTAGGGAGTTAATAAAATGTGAGTGCAAAATTGCGATTTTTAAAACTTTTATTGTTCCATGATTCAATATTTTATAAATTTTTCCAACAATTCGAAATGAAATCATTTTTTTTATGGCCGATTTATCAACCTGAAAAACTAAAATATGCGTTTTAGCCTATTGGAGTCTCCATTTGAGACTTCTTTTAGACATTTTTCTCAGATCATTTTGGGGTTTTGGCGGACACAAAAATCAGACTCCGATAAACACGAGATATTGAAATTCCGAAATAGATTGTGTTTTTTTCAAAAAAGTTGAAATAAATAATTACATTTTTCGAAATTATTTTTTTGAGCTTCAATATCAATTTCAAATAGCTCAACCACTCCGCACTTATCAACATAGGATATCGAGCTGAGAATTATTCGAGAACTACTCCCTTAACACTTATATTTTCTTTTATTCTTTGAATGAATTTGGACATTCTCTGACACCGGGATCGGGACATTGACCCTTGGGGTTTGAAAACTGATCGGATCGGACTTGATCGGATCGGGATTTTAAAACCTGTCGATTATCAACTTGATCGGATCGCAGATTTTTAAAACTCGATCGGATCGGAGGTTACAACACTAATCAGATCGAAAAAAATCAATTCGATCCGATCAAGCTCCGCCGACCCTGCTTTGAACTTTTGAGAAAATATTTAATTCTGAAATTCTTGTGAATGTTTATTTGATCAACCCAATTAAACTTTCGACCTCATGCTATAAATTTATTTTAAATAATATGGAAATGTTTGGAACAATTTATTTGAGGACAACGTCATTCACTCCTCGTATAGACCAAAATGCAAGCCCGGAATTTGAATCATGGCTTCATAATCATAAATTAATATGACATGTTTTAACCGCAAGGGTTCTAATATACGATCCCTTTTTACTGTATGGGATATTTTGGAAACTACAGGCTCAAAAATGCGGATTTCGGTGTTTTAGTACCATTTTTGTACGATTAAATATAGTACATGGTGCATAGCGGTAGCTCCTACTTCGCACGACCGCTTAACTTCCGGACTCTTTTTAGTATCGACAATATGAATCGTAATTTAAAATTTTTGCGATTAAATATCTGATTAATTTAATTGAGATATGATATCTTATCCTATAATAACGTCCTGTCCTTTACACAGGAGTTTTTGCCATTTGCCGCGTCGAACTTGAGTTCCAACATACAAATTGAATGCCGAACTAGCATTGATCGAGCTCCGGTGCAAAATTCATGTCGGAACTCGCCATGAATTTCTTCGGCACAATACGGAGAAGTGCCCCTATCATTTCAGCTTATAATTCTGAGGCCACATATAAATAAAATTTCCATCTTTTCACTTCAAACATAGAAATTTTTAAATAAAGGCAATTCTAAGAATTTTAATTTATACTCCTTCACTTAACCATGGCTCTCCACATATTAACAAAACAATGCCGAATCACCCATTTACAAATCTTCAAAAACTTGGTACAGCACAACCGACACTCCATCATTAATAATAGTTCTCCAAGACGGAATGTACAAACGGTATTTACATTTACTTCTTCAAACAGCAATGACGGTGACCGGATCTACAGCAGACATATGGAGCAATGTAAGCATTTTCATCCTGGCTAACAAATTGAATATAACTCATGGCGACAAAAATAGATATCCATAGAAGAACACATGTTTTGTTTATTTAAACCGTTTTTCCTCTCAAATTGTTTCAATTTAGGAGAAATCTCCAGTAAATACCTAAATTACTCGATAAAGTGATTCTCGATAAAAAAAAAAACTGCATCTGAACCTTGTAAGAAATAAATTTCACGGGGCCCTGCACCAGTACAAAAAGGAGGGAGCCATATCGCCGAATTTTCAATTTTTTAACTGTGTTCAAAAAAGCAACACTCGTTGTGGTTTGCCAGTTTTATGCATGACGAAATTTTGCCTGTGCAACGTTTTATAGAAAACGGACAAACACCAGGTTTTCGGAACCCTGATGGGTGATTTTCGCAAAATTGAATAAAAATTCCCTCTAGGGACAGCATCAACGAATGTTTTAAGAGAAAGTTTGAGTGTTAGAAAAATAAAAATTCCATAATTTTATTAAAGAAGGTTGAAACACATACATTGTTTCATGTTTTTTATGACTGCAAATTTGGGGCGGGTTGAAAGCAAAAATACGTATTTTATTCAAAATCAAGTTAATTCAAGTAAATCTCATCCTACCTGACTCGCGTACCTCACCCGCGTCACCACCGTGACTGCGCCTTCTCTATTGGCCCTGAGCGAGTGGTAAAGTTGACTCGCTCTCTACACATTCTCCTTAGGATAGGAATTCGGGCAATCATTCAGCTGTATGTTATTTTTTTAAGGGGGTGACAAGGTAAAACTTTTTTGGAGTTGTTTTGGGGTGCTAATCAGTAGGATGAATATGAATTACACGGTGTCATACTATGAACACCTTGTTCAATTCTCCTATTGCTTTACTATGTCGGCAAGTATGTCATGACAGCTGTAAGACACCTTTAAGTTGTCCACAGAATGTCTTTAATCGCAGTAGTATTCTGCGGAATACCAACCTAGCAAGGATTTAGACTTTCGTGGACTCATATATCCTAAATGACCTTTTTGTTATCTTGTGATACACGTGGCCAGGTGAAGGGCGCTCAGGTTGGGACGCACAATCGAAAAGCTCGAGGCTATCTTTGGTTCATCGCCAACTTAAGTAGACTATACGTCGCTTACACTATATTAATGTAATAAACAATATGAGACACTAATTTGCAATACACGTTATTTCTTTCAATTGTTAGCCAGTATCAGGACTCCCCAGGTTTTTTCGCCTTCATATCAATCCCGGAACAGCACAAGTCAGCTCCATAATTCAAGCCTTGCAATGCATTAATAAAGTTCCAATGACTGCCATAAGTTAAGATATTCTCTATTGTTAAAAGGATGTTTTTGCATAAATACCACCGCTCAAGCATGATTGGCGGCAGAGAAGTGTGTAATCGCTGTGTTGTGATATTGCTCCGCCAGATACTTCGTGAACGGCATAAACTTTTTTGGGTTCAAACATCTCAGATTTTTCGCATAATTTCAAGAAAATTTACTCGGTAGCAAACAGTTGATTTTTCCTTGGCGGCATTTTATATTTTCAATATGTTCTGCATTCTACTGTCGAGTATTTTCGTTGAAAAAATAATTGGTATACTTATAATACCAAGTTTCAATTTATTTTTAATTGTTAATGAATTACAACATATCTGTCTAATTTATAATGTTACAAGAGTTAATTTATTGATCGTATCAACTACTTGTTTCAAGGTTTATATCGATTTCAAGATATTTTTGATGATTCATTATAGATTTTCAATGTTTCAACAACAGATTGAAAATCGTTGTGACCATTACAGGACATTGTTCAAAAATTTCAATATTCGAGCTCTTGAATAACGCTTCGGCATTGGTCCGAATTAAAATTTTGCTGGATTCCGCATTTTTTCCAGAAAATTACTGCCAATATCAATCTTGTCTCGAAAATGATGGGAACTCACACATTCGAGTTTGCATGAATCTAAACTTACAGATTGATTCCGCACAAAGTTAACTGCCGATTTGTCAATTTGGTTGTAGAGTTCACACTTTATGTGACGTGTTCCTATTTAGCAAGATTATAGTATATCTTCAATGATTTTTTGGTTATTTTCTCTAGTCCTTATAGTTTTGCAGAGATACATCTGAAATGGCCAATTTGCCATCTATGTATGTATTCCATACCCTTGCTCATTTGCTCAGATAGCTTATATTAATATTTATGAATTTGCAAAACTGTTAGAATTTTCTTAATCTCTTTATTATTGGCGTTAAGCTCCCGCTTGGTTTTTTAAAACTCCAATTTGGAGAGAAGTAACTTTCTCCAAAAGTTGTCTAGCATAAACTTGTTCTTTTCAGCCTTATTGATCTCGTTCATTAAGTTGTCCAAGCGCGTTGTTTTAATGATCTCCTTTCTTTTTTTTTTCAAAAATTTCTCATAATTTGTCGAATTCGGAAAGTATAATTCGGACTCAAATTTTTTTTTAAAAGTAATAATTCGACAATTCTGTAGTTACAAAAGTTGCCTGGATTATGAACCATTATTTTGATGGTATATTGAGAAGAATACCCAATGTGTTTTAGCTTCTGGGGTGTTCCCTGAGGAGATATATAAACCCAGTAAAAAGTTTTTCATCAAGAGCCCATATCCGCGGATATCCGTATCTGTCAAAATGCACCAAGGCCCTTAAATCCGATTCGGAAAAAACTGGACACCCCAATTCGGGCCGCATATTTATTATGAGGATTAACAAGTTAAACAAAATACAGTAGCCTACTGTCAGTAGGTACACATTATAATCAACGTTTTAGGCACAATTCATTTTATTTTGAAAATGTAGAGAGATTGTGAAATAGTATGGCGATGAACTTGAGAATAAATTTATTGATACTTAGTTATGGTATTTCAGGTGATAAGACTATTCTTTCTAGAATCTATAGTTTTTTTTCCTTTCAGTTCTCCATTGTGATATTCTATTGCTAAAAGGTCCGTTTCTTCAATTTTCAAAGAGTTTTGCCTTAAATTTATATCAAGATTTGAACAAGAATCGTCATCTGAATGGTCTTCATTTTTGTCTTGATCATCACCCTTTATTCCTAGCCATTCTACCATAGGCCCGATTGAGCCACCTATAATTTAGATTTTTAGTACAAAAATAATTAGAGAATACACTACTCCTTTTAACGTGTGATTTTAACGTTGTGGCTACGCATTCTAACCAAAAGGGGATAAAGGGATATTGTACACTTTTTGCTCATTAACTGGTACACCTTAAATTGGCACAAGCTCCCTGACGTTTTGAGTTCGTCCATGTGTTCCTTACTATAGACTTACTATATGATATAAGTTATATCCCTTATACACACTTTTGTAAATATCCCGGCCCTACTACTTAGAAACACACTACGTTTTCTAATCAGCGCTGGGATATTTACAAAAGTGTGATAAAGGGATATAGGTATTATAGCTCCGGTAGACAGAATTGTAGCAAAAAACCAAACCGTACTTTTTAAAGAACTATTATGGTTTTCAAATTATCAGAAAAAATTTATTATTGACAATTTTTTTGAATTCTAGATTTAAAAACTGAGCTAACTTTAATACATTGGCTATATTTAAGAGTCGGTGTCTAGTGTACCCATTTGGGTACACTAAGCACACAGAAAGCACGGGCGTGCTTAGTGTACCCAAATTGGTCAAAATGAAAATTATTTGCGATTTGACCAATTAAATTTGAATGAAGATGAGATAATTTGCAAACGTCATTAGGCGTTAATGCTCCAATCAGACTTCCGTGAAATATAATATCGAGAGGAGGCCAAACCAATTTTATCATTCTGGAATCACTTCCACGATGGAAAATTTAGAGACTTTTACGGGGAAAATCCTCAATGATGAATCGGGAACAAATACGCAGCCGTTATTTGTTAAGAAAATTGCCGGAAAATGTGGGAAAGGCTTCACNATGCCATACAGTCATTTGACCGTTGAGGTTTTTCACGTGTTCCTTCACAAGAATTAATACGGGATAAATAAGGAACAACGCGATTTAGATTCATAATTTTTTAATGATAGTTATTAATTTTTTTATGAGTTTATATGCAATTTAAAAGTGTTCCAAAAGTGGCTGAATAGCACACAAATTGACTTCAATTAGGCGGAAATGAGTTTGATGTCCGCTCACTCTTTTATTTCATTCAAGCTGTTAAATGCTTCTCAGCTGAAAGTGTACTTCCCGCCGCGCAACTTTATTAACTTTTCGCGGCATTACTCGCGGGCTGCCGAAATGACGGGCGTTTTGCCTTGCACCGACTTTTTAAAGAACTATTATGGTTTTTAAATTATGAGAAAAAATTTACTATTGACAATTTTTCTGAATTCTAGATTTAAAAACTGAGCTAACTTTAATACATTGGCTATATTTAATAAGCTGTATTCAATTTTTGATATATCATATATCCCTTCAACGAATATTTGTTTATCTAAGATGTGCAGGCTGAGGGAGCCACTTTAGAGACCGCACATCATAGCGCACATTCTCGCATTAAAAATCCAATTCGCTTACAAATTGAAACAAAATTCATCTTCACTGTAACTTTATAAGCAAAAATAAAAAAAATCCTCGGTAGGTATTTGTACCAGTTATAAATCGATAAATGTGATAAAACCGTTTTACTGATATTAAAAATTGTACCTGCGCGTTCTCAACATGCACTCATGCATTATCTGAAAAAAGTTAATAACAACGCACAGGTATGAATAATACGGTATTATTAGTACCGAATAATCTTCAAAATTTGAATATGTCATCGTGGAAAATTTTACCTTGGATAAATGAAGTCCATAAAATGATTGCGATACAGGTGGAAAGCATTTGATGAATATGTGGTAGCAAATGAACAGGAACGAGCTTCGTCAACGAAAACGCGATTCCTCCCCTTAGTCCGGAAATTGACATAATAAACTGATCTTTCAGCGGGATCTTGTCCTTTCGAACTTTATTCAGAATGAAAGTTAGGCCATAAACTGACATAAATCGGTAAATTGTGACTGCAAAAAGTGTGACTAGAAATAAACCGGTATTCCAGTGCTTTGCAAAATCAGTCATGAACTCTTGAACCGAAGTCAGCCCCAGCATGATGAAGATGATAATTTCGCACGTATTTGCCATCATTTTTAAACTGTATTTTATCACAATTTTGGATTCTTTTGATATAAGCTTCAAAAGGTTAATTTCTTTATTTTCTAAGAGAATTTTTTTTCGAAAATTTCAGATTATATTTCAAACATAATCCTGTGAAAAATATTAAAAAAACGAATTTTGTCATAATATTTATAAAATCTTGAAATATTAATAAATTCAGTATCACCTTTTAACACATTAATGATGATCTTAGATCATTGATCTAGGAAAATGCAGGTTAAGGGAGTACTGGTCGCATTTTAAGGCCAAAAAGGGTTTTCGCGTCGCCTCAATGAAATACTAGAAACAGCACGACATATGGATTTCAGTTTAGATAATTGACATTAATTTGGCTTCACAAAACACATCGGAGGCCTCTATAAGCGCGACAATCAGGAACGACCTTTCAAAAGTGGCACTAGTTTCACTTCAAAAGCCTACTCCCTCCCTGAGTTTTGAAAGATAGAGAATACTTTTATAGCTTTTATTGACCACAGAGACGTGGCAGAGCCCCTAGTAGAGTTTTACTCAAAAAATTCATCCGCGCTAAATGAGCAAAAACTTGGCCAAAAAAAAAAAGTTTTTTGCTCATTTAGGCGCGGATGAAATTTTTTGAGTGAACATCTAGTAGGAGCTCTGTTCACGTTCTCTGTGGTCATAAAAGCTTATAAAAGTATTCTCTATCTTCAAAACTCAGGGAGGAGTAGGCTTTTGAAGTGAAAATAGTGCACTTTTGAAAGGTCGTTCCTGATTGGTCGGCTAATCAAAGACTCCGAGTGTTTTGTGGAAGCAAGATTAATGTTCATTATCCTAAACTGAATCCATATGTTCGTGCTGTTTCTAGTATTTCATTGAGGCGACGCTGAAAACCTGTTTTTTGGCCTTAAATATCGACCAGTACTCCCTTAAGAATGTTAGGAGTGGCCCGACTCGGCGATCCCGATCCCGTTTTAGAACACTG
Source organism: Oikopleura vanhoeffeni (assembly GCA_004367855.1). NCBI lineage: Eukaryota > Metazoa > Chordata > Appendicularia > Copelata > Oikopleuridae > Oikopleura > Oikopleura vanhoeffeni. Next base: position 282,209 of record SCLH01000459.1, on the reverse strand, counting down.
GCCCCCAGGAGTGGCCCTATTTATGTGTTAAAGGAATATTGGCAGACTTTGAACATAGATTTATTCAGAAACTTTTTATATTGTTATATATTATAAAATTGTATATATATTATAAAATTGAATAATGAAGTTTGGCAAACAGATTTCAAAAATAAATAAATTTAAATATGTTATTGCCAACTGTTCAAGAGTTCTGTCATCTTATTTTTTCGCCGTTTGAAAATTTTGTCTTAAAATTTATTGAAAACGTCGTTTTCTGAAAACTGACCCAAAATAACTTAAATTTGAGCGAGTTAGTATCTTTGATAAATAAAGCGCTCTGATCAAAAATTGCGGTGAAGTTCACCAGGGTGCCTAGAAAGTAATTTTGACGGCAATTTTCCACCAAAGAATTAATTAGAATAATCGAATAAGTATTAATCACCTTATAAGCGCTCAAATTTGATGTCTATGTGATTTTTTCAAAGAATAACCCTAGACCTTGTCACATTTGTTCCTCATCACGAATGCACAAAATATAATTGACAAAATTGCTGAGAGGTCTAACAGTTCAGCTATAAGATAGGCCATGTAACAATTTGTATAAATAAACATAGGTTCAATCAGCGGAAATTGTTTCGTGACCTAAAAAGAAATAAGAAATTTGAAAGGATTTTTTTAAGCAAACTAACCCGGAACACAAAAGAACCAAGATAACCAAAAACGCAGCCCATAATAGTACCACCACCGGCTACTATGAAAAACTTAAGGGGAGTTAATAAAAATGTGAGTGCAAAATGATGCGAATTTTTAAAACACTTTTATTGTCTCATGATTCAATATTTTATAAATTTTGCAAAAACAATTCGAAAAAATGAATCAATTTAATTTTTATGGCCGATTTATCAACCTGAAAAACTAAAATATAGCGTTTTAGCCATATTGAGAGTCTCAATTTGAGACTTCTTTTCAGACAATTTTTTCTCAGATCATTTTTTGGGTTTTTGGACGGACACAAAATCAGACTCCGATAACCACGAGATAATTGAAATTCAGAATAAGATTAGTTTTTTTCAAAAAAGTTGAAAATTAAATAAATTTACATTTTCGAAAAAATTATTTTTGTTGAGCTTCAAGTAATCAATTTTCAAAATAGCTCAACCACATCCGCACTTATCAACATGGGATATCGAGCTGAGATATATATCGACGACTACTCCCTTAACAATTATATTTTTGTTTTTATCATTTGAATGAATTGATACATTCTCTGAACCAGGGATCGGAATACTGTCTTGAAAAACCTGATCGGATCGAACTTGATCGGATCGGAGATTTTCAAAACCTGATTGGATCGCACTTGATGGGATCGGAGATTTTTGAAACCTGATCGGATCGAACTTGATCGGATCGGCGATTTTTAAAACCTGATCGAATTATCAACTTGATCGGATCGCAGATTTTTAAAACCCGATCGGATCGGAGGTTAACAAAAACCTAATCAGATCGAAAAAAAAATCAATTCGATCCGATCAAGTTCCGCCGACCCCTGCTTTAAACTTTAATTGAGAAAATAATTTAATTCTGAAAATTCCTGTCTGAATGTTTATTCTGATCAACCCAATTAAAACTTTCGACCTCAATATGCTAAATAAAAATTATATTTTAAATATATGGAAATGTTTGGAACTAATTATTTTTGAGGACAACGTCATTCACTCCTCGTATAGAACCAAATTAAGCAGCACCGGAAATTTAATCATGGCATCATAATCATTCAAATTAATATGACATGTTTTAACCGCAAAGGATTCTAATATACGATCCATTTTTACTAGTATGGATATTTTGGAAAGCTACAGGCTCAAAAATGCGGAATCGTACGAGTGTTTTAGTACCATATTTTGTAGATTAAAATAAGTACATGGTGCATAAGTCGGTAGACTCCTAACTTCGAACGACCCGCTTAACTTTCCGGAATCTTTTTAGTATTCAAAATGGATCGTAAATTAAAATTTTTGCGATTAAAATATCTGATGATAATTAAATTGAGATATGATAATCTTATCATAATAAAACGTCCTGTCCTTAACACAGGAGTTTTTGCCATATTGCCGTCGAACTTTGAGTTCCAACATAAAAATTGAATGCCGGAACTAGCAATTGATCGAGCTCCGGTGCAAAACATCAATGTCGGAACTCGCCATGAATTTACTTCCGGCACAAATACCGGAGAAGTGATCCCCTATCATTTCAGCTTATAATTCTGAGGCCACATATAAATAAAATTTCCATCTTTTCAGCATTAAACATAGAAATTTTAAAATAAAAGGCAATTCTAGAAAATTTTAAATTAACTCCTTCACTTAACCATGGCTCTCCACATATTAACAAAACAAATGGCCGAATCACCAATTTCTAAAAATCCTTCAAAAACTTGGTACAGCACAACCGACACTCCATCATTAATAATAGATTCTCCAAAGACGGAAATGTACAAAACGGTATTTACATTTACTTCTTCAAAAACAGCAATGACGGTGACAGGATCTACAGCAGACATGATTGAGCCAAATAGTAAGCATTTTTCATCCTGGCTAACAAATTGAATATAAACTCATGCCGACAAAAATAAGATATCCCATAGAAGAAACTCGGACATGTTTTTTTGTTTTATTTAAACCGTTTCCGATCTCAAATTGTTTCAATTAGAGAAACTGCTCCAGTGAAAATTACCTAATATTTGACTGCATCTGAACCTTGTAAGAAATAAAACTTTCAACTGGGCCCTGCCACCAGTACAAAAAGGGGAGGGAGCCAATATCGCCGAAATTTTACAATTTTTTATAACTGTGTTCAAAAAAGCAACACTCGTTGTGAGTTTGCCAGATTTTTATGACATGACGGAAAATTTTTGCGTTAGCAACGATTTTATAGAAAACTGGACAAACACCAGAGATTTTCGAGACCCTAGATGGGGTGATTTTCGAAAATTGATAAAAAATTCCCCATTTATGGGAATAGACAGCATCAAACGAATGTTTGAAGAGAAAGTTTGAGTGTTTAGAAAAATAAAAAATTCAATAATTTTATTTAAAGAAGGTTGAAACTAACAATACGTTGTTTCATGTTTTTTATGACTGTCAAAATTTTTGAGGGTGGTTGAAAGCAAAAAATACGTATTTTATTTCAAAAATCAAGTTAATTCAAGTAAATCCTCATCCTACCTGACTCGCGTACCTTACCCGCGTACCACGTGACTGCGCCCTTCTCTGATTGGCCCTGGAGCGAGTGTGGTAAAGTTAGACTCGCTCTCTACACATATCTCAGTATGGATAGGAATTCCGGGCACACCTCATTTCAGCTGTATGTCTAATTTTTTTAAGGGAGGGTGACAACAGGAATACCTTTTTTTGAGATTGTTTTGAGGAAGGTGCTATTTCAGTAGGGATAGAATATGAATTACAGGGTGTCATACTATGACACCTTGTTCAATTTCTCTATTGCTTTTATATTCTCTGCAACGTAGACATTGTATGACAGCTGTAAAGACATTTAAGTTGTCCACAAATGTCTTTAATCGCAGGTAAATATTCTGCGGAATACAAAACCTAGCAAGGATTTAGACTTTCGTGGACTTCATATATCCTAAATAGACCTTTTTGTTATCGTGTGAGTACAAGCGTGGCCAGNGGGGGGGCGCTCGAGGTTGGGACGCAACAATCGAAAGACTCGAGGCTATCTTTGGTTCATCGCCAACTTAACTAGACTATACTAGACTTACATATATATAACTGTTAATAAACAAATATGAGACACTAATTTGCAACTACACGTTATTTCGTTTCAATTTGTTAGCCAGTATCAAGGACTCCCAAGGTTTTTTCGCCCTTCATATCAATCCCCGGAAAACAGCCAATACAATATGCTCCATATAAAGTCAAGCCTATTGCAAATGCATTAAATAAAGTTCCAATGACTGCATAAGTTAAGATAGTTCCAATATTGTTGAAAAAGGATGTTTTTGGCATAAAATAACCAGCTTCAAGCATGATTGGCGGCAAAAGGAATGTGAAAAATCGCTGTGTTGTGAATAAATGCTCCGCCAGATGAACTTCGTGAACGGCATAAAACTTTTTTTGGTTCAAACATCTCAGATTTTTTCGGCATTAATTTCAAAAAAAATTAACTCGGTGGCAAACATGTTGAATTTAATCCTTAGCGCATATTTAATCAGTTTTCAATAATTGTTCATGTGCTACTGTGAGTATATTTCGTTGAAAAAATAATTTATATATAATTACCAAGTTCAAATTTATTTTATTTTTTAATGAAATTGACAACAATAATCTATCATAATTTATAAATTACAAGATGTCACATTTTATTGGTAGTATCAACTACTTTCAAATTAGTTATATCGACTTTCAAGATATTTTTTGATGATTCATTATAGTATTTCAAAGTTCAACAAACAAGATGAAATCTTGACCATTAAACAGAACATTTCAAAAATTTCAAGACTCGGAGCTCTTGAATAACGCTTCCGGCATTTGTGCCGGAATTTAAAATTTTGCTGGATTCCTGCATTTTGTTTTCCAGAAAATACTCGCCAATCATCAAGTCTCTCAGAATAAGTGAATGCCGGAACTCACAAAACATCGAGTTACTGCACAAAATGAAATGCCTGAACTTAACAGAATTGAGTTCCGACACAAAAGTTAATGCCAGACTTTGTCAATTTGGTGTAGATGTCAAACACCTTTTGTGATGTACTATTTAGCAAGATTAAGGATATATCTTCAAATGAATTTTTTTGGTTTTTCTCATAGGCTTATAGTTTTCAAGATACATCACCGTGAATATGGCAAATTTGCCATCTAAAGTATGTATTCCATACCCCCTTTAGCTCAAATTTGCTCAGATAAGCTTATTATAATATTATGAAATTTTGCAAAACTGTTAGAAATTTCTAATCTTTTAATTATGTGGCAGATAAGCTCCCGCTTGTTTCTTAAAACTCCAATTTGGAGAAAGTAAAACTTTTCTCCAAAAAAGTGTCTAGATGAAAACTTGTTCTTTCAGCCTTGAATATGATCTCGATTCATTAAAACGTTGGTCAAGGCGATTAGTTATAAAATGGAATTAGCTATGCAAAGCCACCATGTCATTTGAATACATGAATGCTAATATTTTTAGATGCTATTCGTTAATAATTTTTTCAAACAATGCTCATTTTGAAAGTTTGTGGTCGCTTTGTGAACTTTTAGCAAAATTCAGGCATAAAGTGCAAGATAAAATTTTTGAGTTTTTTTTTCTCCTCATTTAAGGGGGTATATGATATACCGTATATCTGTCTGATTAAATGAAGGCCTTAGAGGCATTAATAATGCTCCAAATTGATCCGGGGTGATAATTAAGTGTACTAAGAACCAAAGCATCAAGAAAAAAATTTCGAAATTTTCGCATTTTTTCGTTTTTTTTCTAAGTATTATTTAAAAGATGAAGTTAAAAAATAACGTTTGCTCGAATTTGACCACTTAAACTTCAAAATATCCCCTTGACGTAAGCCAACTTTCTCATCAATGTTTCACTGTCTTTCTTTTGAGCTTACTTTCAAAAAAATCGAAGCACTTTTTTTTTCGGAAATTTTTCGGAATGACCAAAAAATCATATTTCAAGTTCTAGCTCGAAATTGCAAAAAGCTCTCCTTGATCTCTTTAAAATTTTTGAGGAATACTTGATAAAAATTTGAGCTATTTTGCAAACATATCCTCGGAGGAGATAGATTTTGAAGTCTGCAATTGATTAAAATCGTCGGTTATTTGGCGTTCTAGAATTGTTCAGTCGCCGGATCGAAAAAGCTCTCCTTGAAAAATTTATATACTACCGTTACGTGATCTGTAAAAATTTGAGCTCAATTGGAATATATCGTCTGGGAGAGATAGATTTTGAAATTTTGAAACGTCACCTTGTTACGATACTGTACCTATTGGTGTAATGGTCAAAAATAATTTGTGATGTACTTTTTTGCAAGATTAAGGATAGATTACAAATTAGCATTTTCGGTTTTTCTTCTAAGCTTTTAGTTTTCAGAATATCATCACCGTGAATATGTCAAATCTGCCAAATATACCCCCTTAAGAGCCAAAATATGAGCAATTAAACAACTTATATCAATAAACTACAAATTTTGCATTGATTTTTATAATATGCGCCATCTGGTTCCACTGCAAAAATAAAATCAAGAAATGAAATTTTTCATAAATTTGTGTTTTTCTCATAACGCCGATGTCCGCCTACGTAATTTTTCACATTTCTTATCTAGGATTTTTTTGTGGGAGAGGGAGTGCGATTTTATTTAAGTTTAAACTAAGCATTTAACTCAGAAATGCCGCTGATCGGCTGATTCGTCCACGTTCCTTTGAGAACGTTCCTTCTGAGATTAAAAATCGACCAGAAATGTATACACCCGAGAGTGAACCTATGAAAATAAGAATTATCCATGTAGATGGTGGCTTAGCATTTTTAAAATTATATTCTATGGGTAATTGCATTGACCGCCACCTTTCATCGATATTATATCGATTCAATCGATTAGTCGTTAGCAAAAGCTGAATTAAATAAAAATTTTGGCTAAAAATCTAGTAAAAAGGACCAGGAGCCCCCGTAATCGATATCAATGATATTATATTTTCTCAAAAAAAAATTTTAAGATATATTTGAACCCTAACAATTCACCAGCTATGAGACCAAGACATATGAGTAAACAACATTCAGGAACACGTCGTGCGTAGGTGTGGGCGTAGTGAAAACTGATTTTTGCGAGACATGCAACAATTATACATATGCAAACTTACGAGGGTTCAAAATACAGCACTACATTTACGCTTTATTTGAAAAAATGAAAATATTTATTTTATTTTGGATATCAAAATTTGGGAAAAATTTTTATTTTTTGGGAATTGAAATCTTCAAGAAATAAAATAAAATAATTTGCCACTAAAAATTGTGAGAATAACTGATTGATTTTTTTTTATTTTCAACCCTCACTAACAATGGATCTTCAACTTCCAACCATTTGATTTCTATCAGTGGCAATAGTGAAGATTCCGTTTCCGATCTCGTCCTGTTAGGGTTAATCATCTCGTCTATCAGCCCCATAGTTGTGTTTTCTATTCTGAAAATTACAATTTATCAATTGCAAATGTTTAACAGTGATGGCTCATAAGTAGGGTCATACCCGGGAGCACTATCTTCCGAACCAAAAGCGTCAGCAATATTTCCATAAACTTATAGGGTCAACCCTTTTCAAAAAATAACGAATCCGACCATCAAAAAATTCGTATAGCCACCTAGTGGTCAGAAATTAAGCATGAAAAAACCCTTTTGGGCTTTGTAGAGCACTTTAAGGTATAATATATATCTTATTAAATTTTTTAATTGGATGGATTGTGTTAAGAAAAAGTTAAGCTATCTACTACAAAAAAAAATTTTCAAAAGTTTTGAAAAAAAAATGTTTTGTCGAATTTTGAAAAAAAATATGGTCATTTTGATGAAAAATGCGTAGGCGAAAATGACATTTTTATGAAAAAATTGCAAGCTGCATTGGTTTGCACCAAAAATTTTTTATGATTATCGGTACAGAATATTCCAAGCTTTCGATTAAGCCTTATAAGCCAGTTGGTAGGATTTGGTGGGGCACTCAAATCGACAATTTAAACTTTAAATTGCCATTTTACCCAAAAAAAAAATTTCAAACTTTTTTTTCAGATCTGAATTTTTCTCAAAAAATTCTGCTTCGAGTGTTTACTTTCATGCGTTGATAAAATTATTAGTTTAAAAGACGATTTTAACCCCGGGTATGACCCTACTCATAAGTGATGGCTCATAACCTAAACAACCGCGTCATTTTTATGGTCTTTTTTACGACTGGAGCCATCAATTACATGGAATTGTCAAACTTATTCCGTAAAATAGACCTTTATATTCACTGTTTCATACTTATCAGTAAATGGTACTAACAAATTTGAAAATTTATTCGTTTTACGATAAAAAATTTCAAATAATTTGTTTACCTCAAAAAACAATTTAACGATTTTAATTTTTATTAACAAATTGTTGCCTCAATAGCACCCTATAAACCCCTATAAAACCCACACGTTTCCAAGTTTCTTTTTTTAACTCAAAGAAAGCTTTGGCGTATTGTGTTTGTCCGTTTATATCACTTTATTGCCCTTTAGTAAAGATTTGGTCCGATAACGATGACCGAAATTTATATAATTCAGATTTTAAAAAACGACTCATCAGATTAAGTTTCTAGAAACCTCAAACTGAGCACAATTATATAATAAATATAAAAAATTGGTCCGAATTAGACCAATTTATTTCTATTTTCTTCGGAGAGTACTGAAATTGTTTAATTATAAGTTTATGTTGAAAAAATTAGATAAGAATTGGTCTTATTCGGACCAATTTTTCATTTTATTATTTCCTATATGTTTGTGCTCAGTTTGAGCTATCTGAGAACTCAATTGGATCAGAAGGTTTCAAAACCCGAATTTTATAAATTTTGGTAATTAATATCGAACCAAATTTTCACCAAAGAGCAATAAAGGGATATACAGTCTTTTTAATCCTCACGAGCTACCCTATCACGGGGCGATTCAGGTATAAACAGACATTCTTTAGTTTTGAAGATTTTTTAATCAACTTGAAAATAGTTCCTATACTTACGTTTAATAACTTCTCTGCAATATTTCCTTTCTCTTTAAAATTCCAGATGATAAGTTTATCATTAGATTTATTTGATTGCCAATGTTTTTAACGTATCGATGAAAAACGTAATAAAGTTGCGACAATGTTTGGAACCAAATTAAACTATCATATCATTTGTAAAATTAACGACAATTTATGGTCAAGTGAGCGCTTAATAGCTTTTGGCACAACTTATTGACCACCAATGATGTATTTTCAAATGTCGAAATGTTTAAAATTAATATAATGTGAAAATTAAATTTCGAGAATGAGACATTTTCTAAAATCAGGAAAAATCTTTGTGACAATTGAGCGCCAGAGAGCGCTGAACTTGTATATTTTGTACGGAGTTGTCATACACTTCTCATGGGATTACGTCGATATATTTGAAAAACTATATTATCGTTAAGCTTCAAAATCCTTGAGTTTTTGGGTAGGAAATAATTCTAAATGGATTTGTGAATGATCGAAGAAACTCGCAGATATTTTGCCACAAAACTAACACTTTTTTTAATAAAATTATTCCTGGTTTTCTCATGAAAATTTTTTTTTATTATTTTATATTTGAAAGAAACTTGATTATTTTTTGCAAAAAAATAAATTTTAGAAACTTTTGTTATTTCTATTCAATTTTAGAGTCATCAAAAATGAGGTCAATATATCCCCTTATCACACTTTTGTGCCAATCCCGGCCCTGATCAGCAAACATTATGTGTTTTCAAGTTGTAGGGCCGGGATTGGCGCAAACGTGTGATAAGGGGATATATGTAGAAAACTTCGCAAATTCAGTTTTCAAATTTTTTTTCGACAAAACTTTACCATTTGTCAAAATTTTGAAAGTTACCTAGCGATTAAATACTCAGCTTATGAGGGTTAAAAGTGGGAGGTTTCTGTTTTCAACTATTGACTAAACTATTCTTTGAAAATCTTGGGATTCAATTTGGTACAAGTTGTTAAAGCCATGTTTGAGTGTTTTATCAAAAGAATTTGACATTTTTGTCTGCTTTTAAAAACAAATGACTTAACTAATAATGGTGTCCAGACCATTAACATATCAGTTTTTGACTCATCCGATTGAGTTCTTACATAGGTTAATTAATATGGCTCTAAATGACCAGACAGTTAAAAAAAAAAGAGAAACTGAGATAAATTAAAATGTTATCAGTTCGGAGTCCAAACTTTGGACACTCTATTTAGTATAGACTTTATACTATAGAGTCATTTTTGGTGGAAACCGATATATCTGAAATCCAGGTAAAGGGTCCATTTTTAGTTAATAACGCCATAATGTAAGTGTCATTTACAAAAAATGGGCCCTCTTCCCGAATTTGAGATATAACGTACGTGACTCATAAATTAAGACTCAAATTTATTTTATTTTCAGTACAACGTATAACAAATTTTTGAAAACAAGTAATAATTACCTTTTTCTCTATGCCAAATACTACATGACAAAAGTTAAACGTTCAGATTCAAATTCACAGCCTTAAAAATTCCGTGAAGTCTAGACGCTTTATTCTTTGGAAAGACTCTAGATTTCTTAGTTAAATAATCGATAGCTCTGTCATTAAATTTGATGTCTGATTTTTTCTTTTGGCAATTTTTGTCTCATATTTTCTCAAGATAATCCGAATATTACATCTTTATAACATTATTAAAAACATCACGTGATTAATTAATTTTTGTGAATTTAATTTCAATTTGATTAAATGGTTTAATTTTTGATAGATGTTTCTGGTCAGATAACCAAATTAAAAATCCTCATACGTCAGTCAGAATGTGAATTGTTTTTTTATGAAAAGGGTTTTTTTGAACTCGTTTTTTATTAAAAAATCTTGTCTATAATAAATCCGCCTTGGTTAAAAGAAGAGACGATATTTGGAGAAAGTTTTAAAAGTAATGAACAAATTAAACATTTCCCCTATTCACATTTTTGTGAAGATCCCGGCCCTGATAAGAAGACGTAGTGTGTTTTTGAGTAGTAGGGCCGGGATATTCACAAAAGTGTGAATAGGGGATATGCCGCATATCATACGCGAACACCATGAGTTGGGAATATGATTTCGTATGGTTGTCGAGAATCGGGTTAAAAGTTTTTGACTTCCGTTTTTCCCCATCTCTGGATGTCGAAATTTAAATATTTACAAAATATCCAGGATCAAAATAAACTTAAAATTCTGTATCAGATGAGAATTTAGTAAACTTTTCATGCGGTCAAAGTTTTGTAACTTATAAAACTCCTCAAATGTTTGTACTCTGGCTGCATTATGATTTATGAGATGATTTCAAATCTGATTTTTCTATGATTTTTGACCGTCGATATTGCTTTTAAAATATCCGATTGGTTCCGACTGTTTTTTTGTTATACAGAGGAACGTTTATTCTGCATTGTGTTTTGATACAAAACATTGGGAGTTTTATAGGGAAGTTTTGCCGGCAAAACTTAGGGAAAAATATAAATCACAAGTAAAAATAGCTTGTTTACATCGACAAACAAATAATAGGGGCACCGTAATGAAATGAAAATTAATTTTTTCAAAAATTCAATTTCTCTTGTGGGATTCAAGTGAAAAAATTATAATTGGAGCTGGCAACTTCATCAAAAATACTCAAAATACAATTAATTCATATTGAAACACATTAGAAGAAAAGCCTCAGTAATCGTGAGTTATAATTCAAGATCATTATCTTCTCATGTGCGTTTTAATTGTTCTTGCTCAGATAAAGTTCACGATTAAAGTAGGTGTGTCACACGGTGTGACTCACACCTGGTGTGAGGCGCCCCAACTGAGGGTGGTCTGACTGAGGGATTCCGGAACTCGACTCAGGGTCGCCGACTGTTTTTTTGTATTTTCTTTTTCTGAAAGTCTTCACAGTTTGACAACATTTTTATTAGTACTTACTTCCAACCGTACTTACAAGACAAAAAATATCGAAAATTAAAAAAATAATCGAACACCCCAAACTACGATTTGTTTTTATTTTTCAATATAATATAATATAATACCACGTGCGTTTCAAGTGGCGTCAAAGTCAAAAGTTAATCGCTGTACTAAATCCGAATTACCGCTTTCCGAGCGTTATTGCGCTTTCTTGAAAAAAACTGAATAAATTTATTCTAGCCTGGTGTTATTTTCAACCATTCACTTTTTGCTTCGACGTCAATTGAACCTCACGCAATATTTTTATCAAATATCCTTTTTCCAACGGAACTCCACCTCAAAAACGTTTACTATCTCTACAGCGCGTGTTCGAATCCCACTGATGTTGTCTAAGTGATTGTCTTAGTTATTGTTTGAGTGATTACACACCGATCAAATTTAGCGGTCCCAATATCAAGCATTCTGCCTATAATCATACTCAAGACAATCAGTAAGACAACATTAGTGGGATTCGAACACGCGCTATGGAGATAGTGAACGTTTTTGGGATAGATTTCCATTGGGAAAAGGATATTCATTTTCATATCTCAAAAAATGGTGAATCGGAAGTCTCCTTGGGACTGTCTCCATAAATTTTTGAATGAAGTCTTGACCTTTAGAATATTGTCGGTTCCTGTTCGGTTATCACCATAGAAAAATGTTTGAGAAGTCCGGGAGTCGAACCCAGGTAACGGGACGATCGTCGAGTCGCGC
>SCLH01000459.1:258258-269823 GCA_004367855.1 Oikopleura vanhoeffeni | reverse complement strand
TCGATTATGACTCGAAACCTTTTCGAGCCAACATTCCCACAGTCGAAATTCCACTAGTAAACATCGTAAAATTTTTTTTTTATTATTTTTATATTATACGATCTGACTCACATGTTAATCAGCAAAATAATATTAATTTTTCATGTCAATTGTCAGCATTTTTTTGATAAACAGTAAGTTCACTAAAATTGACTCTTAGTTTAACTCGATTTTCAAATTGTTCTGAATGCCGTTACGGCATTGCCCTACCTCGAATCAATCATATCTTCTGGAATACTGGATCAAAAAATGTATACTTATGAAATCCCAAAACTTTTAAAAACATGCTTGTAGTCCTAGTTTGTCATTTGAAGAAAATCGATTTTTTACCACTGATAAAACACATGATTTTTTCGGAAATTTTGAAAATTCTGTCCGAGTTAAAATTTTTGTTTTTAAATTCTGTACAAAATTTCATTTCCGCTTTTCCATAACTATCCTAGGCTTGAAACGCACGAAAACTGATTACACCCTCACCTCGAAGCATTGTATTTTCCTGTATTTAAATCTACCATCTCTGAGATCATTGGTCTGATTCGTATATATATATAAGGACCCAGAATCTAGGCTATACAGAGATAAAATTCTCGTAAAACTCCAAATATTAATTTTTGAATAATTTAGACTTTTATCCAATTTTTCCTGTTACAAATTTTAAAGAATAATTCCTTTCAAGTGCTAAATTTAAAAGTAAACTGTTTATCAAAATGACGTTGACATTAAATACCCACAATAAAATCTCCTTATGAATTTTGCAAAAAGCCTCATCATCTTTTTATAATTTCCCCTGAATTTGAGTACAAACAATAATTTATCGTCAATCAGCTACAAAATCATTTCTCAAAGACCTTATTTAGGTCGGGGTTTTTTTCGCGCATTGAAAAGAGGGGTTCTCGGCATTTTCTAAAAGACGGTTTATCACATGATTTTTGGGAATACAAGAAACAATCGGCGTTTGAGCTTTTAGGCTAAAAATTTTTCAAAAAATTTAGGTCAGCCGTTTTAGAATTAAAAAAAGGTGTTTATGACCAAATGATTTTTTATAAACATGTTTATTTTTTGACTTTTATACAAATGTTATCAAACTTTCGCAGAACTTTAAAAATATGTCTCTTTATCCCTGCAAAATTGATTTTATTAATTTATGCTATATTTTAGATAATTTGATATTCGTCAGACCGGTAGCGAATTTTCCGAATAATTTATTTTGAAATATCTTCAAATTTACGCATTTTTCGTCAAAAAATTTCCTGATTTTGTTTTTGAACTCTGTTTAACAGAGTCTGTTAATAAAAACGGAAGAAATAGCTACTTTAACTTTTTTCATGCAGGTCTTTATATTTTCTGACCGCTGTTTGAAAAACCATAAAATGTTTATTTGTCTCTTTTAATCGACTTTTATAAAAATATTATGAAAATTTTCGCAAATCAAGTCGAAAATTTTAATAACTGGTTTTTTGAAATCTCTTTAAAAAATCAGGCGAATATCGTTTCTGAACTACTGATGAAATCTACAACACTTGCTTGTGACACTATTGGTGCCATTTGGCACGCAATTTAATAAAATTTTAATTTTGCAAAAAATCTCAATAAAATTTCGTGTATTAAAGGCTCTCTTATTCCTAAAAAGCTGTTTTTCGTCATTTTTTAGAAAAAAAAATTCATACCGAAGAAATTTTTACATGTAGATAATGATCCACCCACTTATTAGCGGATAGCACCCGAAAATTCTAGAAGTTTCTAAATATTGTCTTAAAAAAACATTCTTACATCGCATTTAGTTGGAAATTGAGTTCAAATGAAAAGTAGTTTTTAATATTTTTACAGATATTGAGTTATGTTAAGAAATTAACAATATAAACGTTTGCAAGAATGGACACTTTTACTGAAGGTATATAGTAAAAAAATAAATTTTTACATATTTTTATTTCATATATCCCTTATTCACATCTTTTGTAAATATTCCGGCCCTGATTAGGAAACGTAGTGCGTTTTTAAGTAGAAGGCCGGGATATTTACAAAAGTGTGAATAAAGGATATATCACTCAGAAAGAATGAACCAATCTACCACATCGCTGCTACCCCCTAAAACAAGATCTCAACATTTTGATAGCTTCTAAAAAACCAAAACAAAGAACGGGAAGAAAAAAGACCTGATACCTTTTTTTATATACCTTCATTGGGAGATATTCGTCGTCCATTTTTTCATCTTCTTGTTTAAAAATCCTATTTTGAAGTTGAGGAAATATGAAGGAGCAAAATATTGCTAAAAGAAAAAAACGGACATTTTCATACTTTAATTTATTTTTATATTTGTATACTGACCATTCAAATTTTTCCCGATGGTTCATATAACCGATAAAAAATCCAAAATTTCGCGTTTTGATCTGATTTCGCCGACCTATTCAGCACCTGAAAGACTTGTATTCAGGATTTTTTTGAAAATTACGACGAAATTTCACACTAACAATAATTTTTCGGTGAACTTCAATTTAAAATATTTCAAAAATATTTAATTTATTCTCAATTGACTTGTTTAAAAATATGTTCAAAATCCAACAATTTTAAGCCGTGAATTATAAACTCTTGATTAGTTTGTAATTGGCAGAACATGAT
The DNA here is from genome assembly GCA_004367855.1 of Oikopleura vanhoeffeni. Lineage (NCBI taxonomy): Eukaryota > Metazoa > Chordata > Appendicularia > Copelata > Oikopleuridae > Oikopleura > Oikopleura vanhoeffeni. The sequence goes on along the minus strand of SCLH01000459.1, from coordinate 267,168 downwards.
ATTTGATGTAAATTTGCATTCGCTGCTCAATTTTCCATTAATTTTTAATTAGGCAGGTTAGAAATTTGAATTTGAATTACATTATACCGTTTGACAGAGATACCGATTTACGGCCACATTTTCAGAATGAAAAATAATTTAAATTAACTTTTGTTTTAAATAAGTTCGTGGGAAAGAAATATAAAATCCGAAATCTTAGCATTCAATTAACTAAATATTTTTATTAAAATTTAAAACACTTTGAAAACAGGACTTAATCAGTTATAAAAAGTAGCGTTTTAGATTCGTCTGTCTCAGTCAACTGGTAACTACACAAGAAGCACGATAAATAAAAATTGCACTGTAACAGTACTTCTTTCATTTAATATCCTTTTAATACTTGAAGTGCCAAAAACGATGAGTTTATAACTTATTTTGAACTAAAGTCATCGTTTTGGCACTTCAAGTCTTAAAGGATTTATCAATTACGGGGGCTCCTGGTCCTTTTTCACTAGTTTTTAAGCCAATTTTTTTATTTAATTCGGCTTTTAAACACAACTCATCCGATAACATTCTGAGATAGCTCAAACTGAGCACAAATATCTTGTGAAAAATAAAATAAAAAAATTAGTACATCGGATCAATTTATTTCATCTTTTTTCTTAGATTACTAGTTTTTCTTAAAAAAAATTGGTAACAATCGTCGGATTCGGACCAATTTTCTTAATGCATTTATTGACCAGATATTTTTGCTCTGTTTAAGCTATCTAAGGATTCAATCGGATGAGTCGTTAGCAAAAGCTGAATTAAATAAAAAAAATTGGCTAAAAATCTAGTAAAGAAGGACCAGGAGCCCCCGTAATCGATATATCGAAAATTATCCCTGCTGCGCCTTTCTGAACAAACGCGCTTTTCATAACATGACGCTTGTCCAGACAGGCGCAGCAGGGATAATTTTCGATATGGATAACGATCTTCGGGTGCACAAAACGACTTTTTTTCCCATCGAATTTTGACGTTAAAATAAATTGAGCGAAATCGATTTTTAGAATTTTAATTTTTCAGCCATTATTTTTAATTTTCCAAATTTCGTTTGATACGCATACTTCCGGCGATTTGAAAAATTTTGAAAAAAACCTAAAATTTTTGAAAAATTTCCAAATTTTTTTTCGCACGTAATCATTAAGAAACGCAGTCTCGGATTATATTTATCTCTCTTATCCTGCTGTTAAGTGTATGTTTTGACCAAGCCAACGATTTTTGTTCGTCTAGTCAAGCCACGCCAGACAAATACCTCTGGATTGCCGACGTCTGTCCGCGGGTGACATCCTGTCTTCAAAGAAAATTTCCCTCATTATGTGTTAAAAAATTTTATGTCGTAATGAGCGTCATTTTTCGGATTCTCCGAATGAGACGAGTAGGAATGTGACATTCCGAATGTCTCAATAATACTTTTATGAAAAATGAGATCAGGTTGATTTTGGGTTTGAGTGATAATTTATCACTGATTAACTAAAATTACCGTGTCAGATAAATTCAAACTTCAATCAAAACGATACAATTAAGTTTCAAGATCAGGTGTAAAAAATTATTTTTCCCTCCCTATTAATCACGTGCTTAGTAGTAGCAATTTAATCGGATAACAGATTTTGTGCCAAATGGCGGAAAAACTTGCGCCTGTAATTGGCTCCCTATTTCTAACGTAATTCTTCTCGCCTCACTTTGATGATCCACCTTGTGCATGAAAAAGTTGATGCCAACAAAGTGTATTGTACATGTTTTTTGTTGTTTTTTAATCAAAATTCTCTAGAATTGTACTAAAAGGTTTTGAATTTGTAGCACTTCATAGCATCCACGTGATATAATAAAGATCGATTTATAACTAACTTGTCTTTGAAAATTCGAGTTTCTTTTCAAAATTTATTTTTCTCTGCAATACTTCTGAACTTATATTTCGTTATAAATCCCTGTTCTCGTTTTTACTATTTTTGTTGGCAAATTGCCGGCTAGACTAGGCTGCTAGCACGTCATAAATGAAATTTCAAGGCTTAATCTTATTAACTTTTTTTTCAAACGCCAAATAAAACAGTAAAGATTAGATAAAGACTCAATATTCTAAGTACCGCCAGCGAGCTTTTTAGTGTGAACTTTTAAGGGGCTGACTTTCAAGGGTTGCCCTATAACTATCGTATAATATATGATTCATATCTCTTTATTGCCCTCTGGCCTTTATTTGGGCCCTTAAAAAGTGTGAGGGGAGAAAACGACACAACCCAAACTGAGCACAATTATCTAATGAATATGAAAATTAAAAATGAGGTTGAATCGGACCAATGTTTTTTATTGTTTGTCTAAGATTACTGTAATTTTTTTATATTAGTTTTCGTTAAAAGATAAAAAATGTTTTCGTCGCCCCCCCCCCGCTTTTTGAGGGCCCAAATAAAGGCCAGAGGGCAATAAAGGTATATGGATTACCCGCCCTCAGAGTACAAATCCTAATATTTGAATGATACAAAAACGCAAGATATTAGCACCCAATCAAAACCCTTATTGCGGAATAGGCGATTTCATGGTCAAATAAGAAAGGATCAACCCATCAAATGCTCAGATTTCGCATTTTTCAAATATTTAGGATTTGTACTCTGAGGGCGGGTAATCCATATATGCGAAACTTGTCATACAAGCGCATCCGTCAAAAACTGTACTTGGGATATTTTTGAATAATATTTTCATTATGTTTACAAACGTTTATTTTTAAGAATCTCATTTTGTACAGTCGTTGGCCAATTAATATAATTTTTTTTTAATTTCATAATGAATTTATAATCTAAAATGTATTTCATTGATTTCGAAGGTGAATTTCTGAATTTTTCTATAATTCTCTATTCGGTAGAAAAAAGTTCCATTTGAAATTTAATTATTGAAATTAAAACATATACTTTTGTTAACGTTGTCAAAATTAAATTATTTTTTTCTTCCAAATTCCAGCTAATTTCGACATAAATAATGGTTTCACAAAATGACTAATCAGGCTTTCTTAAAAGCTCAAAATAGCTAATTTTTATCAAGAAAATTCAATTTCATCGACGCTTTAAATATCGGTTTTGACAATTAAACGTTATCTTTTGGTAGTGCTTTCAAAACGACATGCAATTAAATTTCGCTATATGAATAAAGAAATTTAATGGAATATCCCTTCATCACTTTTTAGTTAGAATGCGTAGCCACAACGTTAAAATCACACGTTAAAAGGAGTAGTGGTTACGCATTCTCATATGAGGCTGTAAGATTTTGAAAAATTAATGATCGCTAAATTTCACGATTTTTGCGTCATCTGGTGAGCAAAACAAAGGTCTTAGCGCCGCAAAACCACAACGTATCAACGTCCCTTGGCCAATTAAACCCAATCGTTTTATCCGCTGAGTACCTTCTTAACTCATCTTGCAACAAGATTTTTGCTGTTTGGTTTAAGATCCCCTTTTTTCGAATTAGCGTCTCTTTTAGGTCCTCTAGATTTGAAATAAACACCCAGGAAGCCAGACTTACTTTTCTCACAATTAAATAACAGCCAATAACCTCTGGTGAAATTAATAAAAAATTATTCAAAAAAATCTCTTAGAAAATAAAATATGAATTAAGGCATTAAAAGTGTAGTATTTCAGCCAGCAAGCCAGGCAATCGTATTATGTGGAGTGTTTAAATTATGAAATCCTCGTACTGATTTATAAAATTAGATGATTGACAAATCTCGTATCAAGAGATGAGAAAATACATAATAACCGGCTTTAAAGTTGAAAACAAATTGATCAAGAAATCAAATTTTAAAAACGGGGACGCTCAATTTTACGATCCTTTTTGTTTTAAAAATTCGGTTGATTTGTTATTTTTTGCCTTTGATAAGTGGAATCAACCAAAAATTCAAGCGCTACGTGATCAAGTGATATCCCCTATTCACATCTGTAAATATCCCGGCCCTACTGCTTAAAAACACACTACGTTTCCTAATCAGGGCCGGGATATTTACAAAAGTGTGAATAATGGTGCCGAAGTCTTGTGGCTCCAAAAGTAAATGAGAGTTTATGAATTAATTTTGTTATATTTAACCCGTGTCCAAAGCAATTAAAATGGTTTTTATTGACCAGAATGCATGAAAATAGTAGTTATGAAAATTTTAAATAAAAATTGCCCAGAAAATTATGCAACTAGTCAAAATTCTCTGTCAAAATTTATTGAATCTCACTTTTTCATCGATTTTTCTGAAATTAAATATAACAGCTTCATCTTAAAATTTAATTCTCACCAGAAACATCCAAAGAATCCAGTTTTTAGGATATAATTTCGTACTGTAATTTGTGAGTTCTTGGGGCTCTATTAATTGACCTTTTTCGAGAATATCAAGATTCAATCGACACAAAAATCAACTTTTTTTTCGATAAATACCAGCTTATTCCACTAAGTTTTTTTACTAAAACAGATAATTAAAAACAAAAACTGATTTGAAAAGTCATAAATTTAGTTAATCTTATTCAATTAAAAAACATAATAAACTATGTAAAATTAAAAAACCGCTTAGAGTCAAAGGCCACTGTTTTGAGGCTTTAATAAGGCATCATTGATAACAAACTAAAAACCGTGACTTGATAAATGAAAAAAAAGGCTGAGACTGATATGGATTACCGGACCTCAGAGTACACATCCTAAATATTTAAAAACAACGCAAGATTATTAGCACCAATCAAACCCTTGATTTGCCGGAAATAGGCGATTTTCATTTGTCGGTTGAGAAGGCATCAACCAAAATGCTCAGATTTCGCATTTTTCAAATATTTAGGATTTGTACTCTGAGGTCCGGTAATCCATATATTCAAAGTCTTTTGTTTATTACTAGTTTCGCTTTATTGCTTTTGTTTATGTTGCAAATTTGGTGACTTATACGGGTTTAAATACTGTAAAAAATTCTAGTCTCCAACTCCTTGAGAAAAATTGTCTGAAATTTGACATTAAAAAATTTGAAATAAAATCAGTTTTAAAATTCCAAAAATCATACAATTTAATCTGCTAGTTTAAAGGTTGGTTGAATTTTGATATATCGTCGAATAATATCGTTAAAATTTTTCGTTATTTTTTTACCTTGATTTTTCACAATTTTCTCAAGAAGTGGTTGCTGATGTGATGAGAAAAGTAACAATCAAACAAAATTTGATAAAATGATATGGGTATTAAATGGGATAAAGTCGATGATCATTTTTATTCATTCGTGAAAATATTTAAGGGAGATAATTGATTCTTAACTCAGTTGGGCACAGTATAATCACCTCAATTATGCGCAAATGATTTTTACTTTTTAACTATTGTATCGTATTGTAGATATTCGTTTAATAGCCGAGAACACAACAAGCTCTCATTAAAGACTTCTCAAAGACCATTTTTAGACTGTTAAATTAAGAAAAAGAAGGGTCATGTTTTTATAAAAAAATTACAGTAATAAAGATCAGTAAGCTTGAAAATCTTGCGGCTGCGATAGTATGCCAAATCAAATTTTTATCTTTTCATAATTTTTACACCAAAACTTCCAGAACCAATTATAATTTTAAATTATACAGTATTGATCTTGAGAGAAAAGATATTTTCAAATTGTAATTCTGAGACTCCCCCCCTCAGGCTGGGAGTTAAGAAATGAAATATGGAAATCAGAAAACATCTTTTTTCAAATTGTCTCAGAAATTATAGGAGTTATTTTCAAGCAGTTTTGCTCGCGGTTTACTTGATAAACCGGTTGGTTCACAATGTAGAGGGACAAACAGATAGAACAATTTTTTTAATATTAGGCACTATTTATTTTTAAATTTTCATAATACTTTTATGTAAGAATAAAAAAATGATCCCTTCAAAACCTCTTCATGGTTTATTTTACAAAAAACCCGCATCTCACAATTTACTGTACAACCTTGAACTATGTGGGTTCTAGTTATTCTAGAATAATAAAAGCTATATATTATCAAATAAGCAATTGTGTCATGTTGATAGTACGATGCCAAAAAGTGTAAGTAAAGAAAGCTAAAAATTGACTTTATTTCAAGGTGTTGTATAATTAGGGTGTCCGCCGGGACTTTTCGGAGATGTTAAGTCGCTAAGCGTCACGAATTATTTTAAGGTGGTTTCCGAATGATTTTGATGAAGATTCGAACAAATATTTGTTTTCAATTTCGTTCTAAGTTGACCTAAAAAAGTGATTTTTTCTCATTGGCCCATCCATTTTGACCACCCTCCATCCAAATAAAAAAAATATTTTTCTTGATATTTTCAGAAATTTCAGACAATTTCGAGTTAAGGGTTAAAATTTCAGGCTGAGGAATTCACATGGGACCAAAAAATCAATGATCGAAATTTTAGGAGTTTTGAGATTTTGAGTTTTTTTATAAAATTAGGTTTGTATACTAACAAATTATACAGTATAATAAGAAAATATACAGTATAATGCTTGGTACCCCCTTGAAGCTCTGAATGTGTTTCTGGACGCAACAACTTCTGACTCAGGAGACAATCGTCAGAAAACTTTTGATAGAACCAGCATGAACATTCACTGGCTTCAGTTAATTATTACACAGTGTATAACACACAGTATAATTAACACTATAAACTTTATCAAATATTTAAATTCTAATCTCTCTTCAAAATTTTCATACTGGTTATAAGAATAAAAGCATGATGATCAATTATAAATTCTAGTTAAGATCAGCTCAGTGGGATATGTGTGCCAGTTCAGCCTTCTGACAGCTAATCTAAACTATTCTCTATTATCACTCGTCCGCAAACCTGTCGAAAACGGGTTTCATGCTCAATTTTGAATGTCAATATAAAAGGACCTCCGACAAATCATTACGTCCTAGTATAGTGAAAAGTTTAGAAAATCAGATCAGAGAATTTTTTTTCGTCGAAATTTTTTTTCGAATTTTTTTATTTTTATCTTTTTTATTTCGATTTTTTTTAAATTTATGAAAACAAAAAAGTAAGACGATGAAATTGTTGAGTTGTTTTGTAGCGTTAGGATTATCAGAACAAGGATTATCACAGAGAACGAGACCTAATAATGGATTTGGAGGAAGATTGGGAGGCTTTTTTGAACAAGGGGGACCCAGAGGCTGGTTTGGCAACAATGTTTTAGTACCACGTGGTTTGCTCAAAGGATAGGATTCAAAGTCAATTTAAACAAGTTGAAAAAACATTTAACATTTAAGATTTTATTTTTGAGAAAATATTTTCTTCGATGTGCTAAAATTTCACATTTTTTGAAAAAAAATTTAATCTCGATTTTCGCATGAGACAAATTGAATTCGGTGGCTGCATCGAATTCGCGCCAAAAATTATAACTGAAAAATAAATACAAATTTTAACTCGACTAAGACACATTCTTCAAAACTACTGTAAACACGTTTCGTTGGCATTTGTAAACTTTTTCAAAAATAATTTTTTGAGCTTTAAAACGAAAACTATAATTTTGGAGTCAAAAATAATATTTTTACAAATTTTGCGCTTGATTTCATCAAAAACTCATATTTTTAGCACTAGAAGTCTTGGTAAATTATTATTTTTGTAAATATGAAGAAATTTCAATAAATAATTTAAAATATTTTTTTCTGAGGATGACCAAATGCTTCGGATCATCCGCATTCTGATTATTCATTTTTATTTTTTTATTAATATTTATAACAAAAAATTTAATTTGAGGCTTGTATCATTTTTGACTTTAATTTTTTGATCACCAGAGAGCGCTTTTTCTCATAACATATTTCCATTTGATATTATGTTAAATTTTGGTTTACCCTTTCTCCCACCGAACGACTTAAAATGAGACAAATCCTATACCGCGTGTTCGAATCCCATGTATGTTGTGCTAGTGATTGTATTGGGTATGAATCATACCGTATGATAATAGGCAAGGATGCTTGATATTTGGACCCCTAAAGTTGATTGGTGCGTAATCACTCAAGCAATCACTAAGACAATCATTTAAGAAAACATGAGTGGGATTAGAAGACGCGCTATAGGGTTGATCTCATTTTTAAGATGCACTTCGGTTGTGAACATGATACGAGTTATTTTCAGCCTTTTTTAGTATTTTGAGGGCTTAGATAAACCCATGTAAAAATCTTGTAAAGTCCTTCCCGAAACAGATGAGCCTATATCTTTATTGGATTTGGACATTGCTGAAATTTCAAGAGGCAAAGGAAAACATGATGGATCCTTGGGAGATAAAGGGCAAGAAAGAGTTGTCGCAAAAGTTAGTTTGAAAAAATAAATTTCATCAAAAATTAATATTTATAAAAATAGCTTCAACAGGCACGCCAACGAGATCAGATGAGGACTCAAAAAATTAATGAAAAAATAGAAAAGGGAAAAGAAGTTGGAAAAAATAAGCGTGGAAAAGGTAAAACACCTTATATTGAGCTTATTAAACAATTGGGAGATTCGAAAAAATCGTCTTCGAAATCTTTCAAGCCTACTGGTGGTGAGTAAATTTCTTAATTTACTGAAAAATTATAGTGTAAACGTTTTATAAAGTTTCGAGTAAATTTTTGATGGAAAAGTGTACAATTATGTGATTTTCAGCTATGAATTGTGATCGAAAATTAAAATTCATACCGGTAGTTTGAATTTTTAATTGTTTTTTTGAAAAATTACACTAACTTATCATAACGTTGCATAAATAAAATATTATAACTTATCATTTATGGAAACTAACTTTCGCGAAAAAAATTATTTCCATAAATGGTGATGGGTTTCCATTACATGATAATTTTGGTAATATTTGAAAATTTGTTTTCAGCCGAAAATTTGGAAATTTTTTTTGAGATTTTTCTAAAATACATGTTTAGGAATCAATTATAGGGCAGCCGAAATCAACAAACTTTTAAGAGGAGTTTTGAGCAA
>SCLH01000459.1:217111-258245 GCA_004367855.1 Oikopleura vanhoeffeni | reverse complement strand
CATGCCTTGTTTTTCAAAAATGGTTTCCATAAATGATAATTCCTTGCTTTTCAAATATGGTTTCCATTACATGGTAATGGGTTTCCATGACAGGGGGTTTCTATAAATGGTTAGTTAGCGTACTTGATATTTGGTTTCGGGTTTTTTAACGCAATATGCGTGAAAAACTTGATTTTTGCAAAATTCAAGCATTTAAAATGGCTGGAAAAAACTTGGATTTTCATAAAATGAGTTAAACGGAGCTCTGTATTAAATATTTAAATTCATGTTAAATTGTTTTGTGAAAGTCTTCTCAGCAAAAAATATTCTCAGCAAAAAATATTTTTTCCTCGAAATCATAAAAACCAAAAATCGAGTCCGTCGCTTTATATCAGCAAAAATTTGCGCCGCAAGCATTGCAGCCGCGAAACTATCGAGCGCATTGATATTAACCGCTGTGTGAAATACTTTCTGTTAAATGCAAGTCGCATTTTTTCGGTAAAATTTTTTATAAAAAACGCTTTTCCATAACAACCGCGTTAAAAAGCTTGATTTATTTTTGTCTTATAGCGAAGAAAAAAGGCAAAGAAATCACAAAAACTACAAATTACACTACCACTAGAAAACTAACCACAACCTCAACTTCAACCACAACTACCACCACCACTACCACAACAACCACCACTACCACAACATCAACCACCGAACTCGAACCAACCACCATAGAACCAACAACAACCGTTTTAGCAACTACAACCAAAAAAATTACAACTGAAGAGTATAAAACGACAACCAAAAAACCTAAACCATCAAAAAAGCCAAAGCCTTCATATTCTCCAACAACAACCGTTGATAATGAAGTAACAATCGATATCTCTGATGTTTATGCACCTGATTCAGAAGTAAAAGGTTAGTTTTTTAGTGAAAATTTGAAGAGAAATGTTCGACCTTTATTTTCATGTACAGCATGTCAAATTTTTTGTTGCGTTCTGAGTTTTTCTGCAACACACCTTCGCCAATCAGAATGTCTGAATCAAAAAATACGTAGGAGTTTCACAGATTTAAATTCCCATGGGACAATATTCGATGTCAATCATTTTCGAGCAAATAACTTAGATAGCGAGCAAAACTGTGGCATGCTGTACATCCTTCTTTTTTGTTATGAAAAATTTATTTTTGTCAAAATGCAATGTAAGAAAAACGGTTAAAATTCATATACAAATCCATATACTAGAACAATTCCATTTCTTGACTTTTAAATATGATTTGACCCGATCTAATCAGGATATTATATCCCATTAGGAAGAAGGTTGTTATTTTCTAGTTTGGTCTAGTACATTATGTACGTTTAAGTAGTACAAATGTACTAGATCAAACTTGAAAATAACAACCTTCTTGCTAAAGAGATCTGGTTTTAAATTACTTACCGATCGATACGAATCGTATCATACGATCCGATATAATTCGGTTTATGCGGGTACTCGTTAACAAAAAAAACAGAATTCGTTTGACTTCACATCTCTTGAATGTCAAGTTAAATTGCTAAAAAATTATAAAAGTCAAATCTTATAAATCTATCTCCTCTCAATTCGGATCAACTCAATTTTTCAATTATGACTGCGTCATAATTATATCTAAATTTGATTCCATGGATGAACAGATTTTCATGTTAACTACAGTAGCTAACCCATAAAATAAATAATTTAGTCAATTCCATTTCCTTTTTTAATTAGAAAAGGAGCCAAAATACCCGATGGTAAATTAAGCTCAATTTTATGGTTCTATTAAATTCGGGGCTATAAATATCAAGTCATTAATCACGGTAATAAATCGATAAATGATCATTATTACGTAAACTAAGAGATTAAATTTTCGATAAGATTTACCAAATTTATTTTCGTCGAATGTCATTGGTCTAAATTTGAACTAGTGAGTTATTTTTAAGGGGATAGTGTCCGCAGAAAAAGTTAGGCTAAAAATCTGATATAGTACTAAACCACCCTCAGAAAAATGATTGGTATAAGTCTTGTCGCTTTTCTATCATTGGTTCTCCCACTAGAGGGCGGCAAACTCGAAAACAGAGAGGCACCAATGATCAATGCAAACCTGATCAACTTCATTTGTTTGTCAAATTAAGCGGCTTCTCAATGATCGAAAAAACGTTGGTTTTTTGTCTGACTATAAAAAGTACAGTAGATGACCTTAAAAAGGTGGTATTTTGACCGGTTCGGTACCATTTATTCAAAAACCGCTCATCAGAATTTTTTAAACTATGCTTATTCGCTTCCTCATACAATTGTTAACAAATAATCCGTTCTACATTTTTCACTTACGAAATTAAAAAATTAATACATGTATGAAAATAATGCTAAAAATCAGATTTTCAAAAATGTCAAGGGTAATGTCTGCAAACAACTTTTTTCATGACGTAAGTGAAAAATTTAGAAGGTATTATTTGTTAACAATTGTATGAGGAATCCAATAAGCATAGTTAAAACGAATTCTGATGAGCGGTTTTTGAATAAATAGTACCGAACCGGCCAAATCACCACCTTTTTAAGGTTATTTACTGTACATTTATATAGTCAGACAAAAAACCACCGTTTTCGACTTTTCCGCCCTCTAGTGGGAGAACCGATGATAGAAAAGCGACGAGACTATCATCAATCGTTTTTTTGGGGGTGTTTTAGGACTACATCGGATTTTCAGCCTAATTTTTTTTGCGGACACTACCTTTAAGACGTTGCAAACAATTATCAATTTATTTTCAAATTTAAACAACCGATGAATATTTGTTTTAACAGCTTTATTTTTTAACGACAATAACATAATGTTATTGTGATTGTGTTGTACATAATATTGTTGTAATGTTATTGTAATTTACAAGTTTGATTATCAAAAAATTAAAATTTAAAGTCTCATCAATTTCGGAAAAAATTTAAATTTTCAAATACCAGTGTTTTTATGGTAGTGGTCTGATGTTTTTGAAAATTTCAAGATATATTAAATTTGACACATAAAATTCTAAAAATATTCCAGCGGAAACCCTGATCGTACGGAAAGAGTTTCATGGACTAACGTCGAAAGTTTTTCTATCAATATTGAATAAAACAGGTCAAAAAATTGGTGAAACATAAGGATAAAAAATTTTTTCGACAACAAAACCCTTGATATTGAGAACTTTGGCTTGAAAAGAAATTTTCAGAAATATTTTCCAATAATCTACAGTGGGTGATTAGTTAAAGCATCCCTGCAGCTTTGACTTGTTATCCACTGTATTGAAAATTATTTTTTGGTAAGCTTTTTTACTCATGCGTCATAACTGTGATTTACTGTGTAATAAAATATATTGATGGATCAAATCCCACGATTCTTCGAATAAGTTGACAATCGTGTGATTTGAATATATTTTAATATTATAATGATATCAAATATATTAAAAACATATGACCATATTTTACTGGCTGTTAAAGTTTATACATTAGCTATTCTGTACTCTGAGTCAGGGTCCCTGACTCAGGGTCCCTGAGGATGCGAATAAATCATAATAATATTAACTTTTTATACCCATCACTAGTGAAAAAAAATTTTTGTTGAGAGATTCGCTTCCAAAAATGAATCATGTCATGATCACCCAAAATCAAATACGCTCTTAATGGATGGGATCTTAACGGGTAAATAGAACTTTGTCAAAAAAATAAATCGTCGAAAGATCGAAAATTTCGATTTTTAAAATATACAGGCATTTTTTTTTAATTTTTCGACTTATCATCTTCAGTGCCAAATTTAAGTCAGAAAAATAAAAAAAGTGTTTTTTATTTGCTAAGGGGGACCCTTAGGGGGTACGGCCGCAAAAAAGTTTCTCTGCAAATTTTACTGGTTCTGAACAAAACCGACTAAAAAAATCGATTGGTGATGGTCTCACAGCTTTTTGTTCAGCGGTTCGCCCGCTAACTCTAGAAATTTTGCCAAAATTTCACTATTTTGATAAAAATTGAAGATTTTTTCATTTACTGACGTTTCGTGTACATTTACGTTAAGACATTATCTAAGTGCAGTATTTTTTGGGAAATTTTTTTTATAAAAGTGAGTTTTTAAGCCTTAACTTTAGTGATCTTCGACAGAAACAGGTGAAATCTTAATTTTTCGATGAAATTTTACGCTGAAAAAGAAGGCCAAGTAGGCTGACCGCGGTTAGTTTAGTAGTCTCAAAAAAAATAGGAAAAGTCATGTCTCTCAAACTTGATTTATAGGCTTATTACCGGAACAATGGAAAATAACAAAAATCATAAATTTGATCACAGCTCTTTTATCGATTATCACAGCCAATCAGTTCTTTATAGAAAAATCTCCGCATTGAATTTTGACGCATAAAAAATTTATCAGAAAGAGAAAAATATTAGAGAATTACTTCGAAAACCACGGTTTTCTGATTTCGGGTGTTTTTGACGCGCCAATTTCTAGATACACCGCGGCCAGCCTAAGGCCAAGATAATTTTTTAGCAAAAGTTGTCTTTATATTTAAAAGTTTGTGATTTTTCGACGAATTACTTTATACCGTATAAATTATACCTGATTTAAGGGAGTCCCCCACGCGAAATGAGAGTCTCTGAAAATTTGACCAAAAGCTGATTAAGCAAAAAAACATAACAAGAGAGTCACCAACTATTTTTCAGTTTATCGCTGAAATTAAAATACTTCAAATAAAGTACTTACCGGTCAAGGTTGCCCATATCAGTTATTTCTCTATCTTTCTCTTTTAATTTTTTGTGGCTTTTATAATAAAGTGAAGAAAAGTACTTATTGTTTTGAATCAATCAATTAAACGTAAAATAAATCGGATAATTGCCACGGATACTGTTTTTTTTGATATAATTATTTGTTGACGGCTTTAAGTCATAAACGAAAAAGACCTAAAATAACATAACCACATTTTTGGTCAGAGAGATCAATTTTTGAAAATTATAGTATTTAGATTATTCTATAGATGTGGGTGGTATCTTTTATACTGGTGAAAACCGGTGGTCCGGAAAATTTTAATAGAATCTCGAAAATTACAAGTAATCTGTCAAATTAAAAAGTTTACTATTTCTTGTTGAATAAAATGAATTGAAATAAAATCGTATCAATCGACCAAAACGATGAAAAACGCTCATTTCGAAATCGGTTCAGGCGAAAACAAAGAATATTTAAAGCAGTTTTTGTGACTGGGCGTCACAGAAAGTTTGTTTGAGCGTTTTTGATAATTTCTCTGGAATTAGGCTAATTTACTGGCTTTAGTTTATTTTGAAAGGACCAAAATGAATAATTATAGCTGCAGAAGACGATTTGAAATGATGAATTTACAATATTTTAAAAGTGGTTGAAATTTACAAAAAAATAATTTCAAGCTCTAATTTTCATGTTTTTCAAATTAAAAATTTCAATGGTCCAAGTGAGAGTTTATAAGAAAATTAAACTCTCACGTATTCATCAAGAAGATTTTCACTCATGAAACATAATAGGGCGAAGATAACACAATTATTTATTTGGGTTGTAAAAACTTGAACTTCCTGAGCTTTTTATGACATTTTGGTTCTCGAAGAAATATGAAAAATCTGTAGTTACGTTATGTCTGGTAAATATCTGAAGAAAAATCTAACATACTGTACATGCAAACTTATTTTTTATCAAAAAACTGATCGTTTGAGTGACAACCCCCCCCTTTATTTATTTGACTAAGTTGGCTTATTTTTTTCAAGATTTATGTTCATAAAGTTTGTGTGTGCTTCATAGTTAACGTTTGAACCGGTGAAATTTCCAAGTATCAAATGACTCGAATTCAAATAAGAGAAAAATACAAAAAATTTCAAGTTTATTTATTTTTTTCATGAACATCACAAGCTGATGTATAGTTGATAATAAAATACAGTGGATATAAAAAGTACATGAAATTTTATTTGAAATTCAGCGTCAGTATCTGAAGACGAATAACTTTCATAATGTGATTTGATTTCCGAACCAAAAGTAAGTAAAAAAAAACCCGTTTCTTCGAGGTCGGCTTCAGATGTGACAACTGGGAGGAAGTTCACATTATTTAAAATATTTTGTGAAATGGACACACATTTTTCAATTGTACCGATTGAAAAGGCAATTTGAACAAAAGAAGAAATTTGTTCGTTTTCGGTCAAATCATAAAAAGACTCAACAATCAGTTCAAGTTGTTTTCCCGAATTAGAACTTCTTTTCTTCTGTTTAAATTGTCATTTCGGACTTGATCCTCATGCAGAAGGAGGTAATTTGTTTAAAAATCACGGAAAACGCGGCATGATTTATCAAAACTTAAATGACCAGCACCTGAGGCGATTTTTAATTGACCGTTGATCGATTCCAGCACATTTGACGAGGAAGAAAAATTGCCAGTTTTAATAATCATGTCATAATATTATTATTATTACGTTTTTATTTGCGGCCATGGTAAGACCGTCTACAGTTATCATTGAGCTCAGCAACTCAACATATATCGGGGTGCAATGATATAGTCTTTCGCAAGAGAGTTGAAAACTGCGACAGAATCCAAGTTACAGTCGACAGTCATTTGCACAGGAAATAACAGTTTATATAGGAAAATAATATTTAACTTCGCAAATTGGAAACAACTACTGACAAGACTGACCAGATTAATGTTTTGTTATATATATACAAAATGATAATCATATAAAATATTGATTTATTAAAAGTATGATGTTTATAAAACCATTTTTGAAAAGTAATAAATTTGTAAAAGAATTAAAGATACTTTGAACGTGAGCGCTAAATCCATAGAAAATGCACTGTGAAACGTTTTTTGTGGAATTATCATTATAAACAAATTAAGTTCCCCAGTGGCGTAGGTTTAATGTCATTTACCAATATTTTGAGTAACGTGAGAAAAAAATTCATCATTCTTTGTGCTGTATATTTCAAACTGGGGTAGCGGTGTTTTTGATGAACAAAAGCCTTAGTGGTGAATACGGTGTAACGTAAGTTTCTCAGATTTGTTTTTATTAATGGAGAAGTGGGATTGGAAGTGTTCGAAAATTAAGCGTAGATTTTTCCCTTGTGTGTTTTAAAATATTGAAGGCAGTTAACGTAGTTTCTTTTTAGCAATATATATATATTATCTTATAGGTGAAGGACCTCGAAAGGCAGTGAAAGTATATTTCAGTACCTTTGTGCTTAGTTTTTATTTTTATTTTTGTTTTGTTTACTCCTTAGACTACATATACTTGTTTTTACTTTTTTTTGTTTTATTTTTTCTTTTTTTCGTATGGGTTTGTATTTTTTTGTTTCTCTTTATCTCACCTTTTTTTTCTTAGTTTTTTTTTGTTTTTTATGAGTTTTTATTAGCGTTATTTGTTGTTTTATTTTTTTTTATTTTTTTTTTTTTTTATGTATTTTTGTTTGTTTTTTTTTCTTTGTTTTTTTGTTTTTTTTTTCTATTTTGTTTTTTGAATTTTTTTTTTTTTTTTTCTTTTGTTGATTTCGTGTTTTTTTTTATTTTGTTTATATTTTTTTTATAATTTTTTTTTTTTTAGTTGTGTTGTTGTTTTTTGGATGGTGTTTTTTTTTTTTTTTTTTGTTTGTTCATATTTCTGATTATGTTTTATATTATTTTTTTCTTGTTGTTTGTTGTTTTTTTTTATTTTTTTAGTGTTTGTATGTTTTTGTTTGTTTTGTATATTTTTTTTTTTTTGTTTAGTTTTTTGTGTTTTTTTATTTTTTTTTTGGTTTTTTTGTTTTTATTTTTTTTTTGTTTTTATTTTTTTTTTTTGTTTTTTTAGTTTTGTTTTTTACATTGTTTTTTTAATACAGTTTTTTTTTTATTAGGTTTCTTTTTTTTTTTTTTTTTTTTGTTTATTATTTTATTTTTTTTTTTTTTTTTTTTTTTTTTTTTTTTTATTGTTTATCCTGAGTTGTTTGGGGTTGGGGGGGAGGGGGGAGGGGTGGGGGGGGGAAAGTAGTTTCGTATTCGCGCACAAAGAGGTAGTTTGCATTGGCCGATATAGTTTCACTACATGGGCACAAAACTCATAATGTTTCAGGTGTGTCAAATTTGGCGACTGCAGGACCTTTTGATGTCTACTAAAAATTCGGCTGACTTTTTACTGTTTTGAAAGCCAAGTTTAATTTATTTCTGGAAGAACATTTTTGATTTTCCTATAAGTTGTTTTGCATAATATTACTGTTTTATGTGAAGAGTAATTTAAAATGAGAAATTTTTTTTGAAGAAAAGAGCTAGTTTTTTATTTATAAGAGAATACATATACCCGATGTGTTTAGCTTTATGGGTGTTTCCCGAGGGAGTTCATGCTTACCAATCAGAGAGCGACTTGGTTAGTTAATTTAAGGGGCGTTTCAATCTCCCGGGGGAACATCCCAAAAGCTAAAAACACATTCGGTATATGTCTCAATATGTACATAATACATTTTTAAATAAGGTTTTTGGTTTGACTAACAGTTCCGTCTGTTTTGTATTTCACGCTACATCAGCGGTTTAGATCATTTAAATAATAAATTTTGATGAAAAAAGTTCTTGATTATGAGAGAGCTGGTGAAACACACAGATGAATAATTCTAAACTTTGCCAAAATTGTAAATTTTAGAGATTGCTTTTGTCAGTGACGTCATCAAGATCACTGCGCTTTCGTAATAAACACTAAACAGACTAGTTGATGGTTCCAATAAATGTAGTAAAAATTGGACCTAAAAAAAATCCATTTAGGAGTAAGCAACTACTTACTTTTCAATCAGCGCATCCAAATTCCTTGAAAAACCATGATTATCCTAAAAATTGCCCCGGTAGGATATTTTATTGAAAAAGAAAGTAAGTTTTAGAAAATAATCAATTTTCCCTCCAAATTGAAAAAGGTCCATAAATTATGTGCCAAAAAATTTATGGAAAAAAAATTATTAAAGGGTTTCTAATCTTCAACTTTATCAAAATTAATTTTCCGGCCATTCTATCTGTCAACACATTTCAATACCAAGTTCTCGGAATCCCATTGAAAAAAGATCGATTATGCTATTGGCTAAGTAATCCTCAGAGAATCTGCCATTTTGCTAATTTCGGTATTTATATTAAAATCACACGTCCATTATCCCTTCTGGGAACGCTTCCCGCTCTGGGTACCGTAATGCTTCCCGTGGCGGTACTTAACATCAGATTTATAGCAAACTTATGTGCATTTGTCAATGATATATTTACCAAAATATCGACAAAAAACAAAACCAGTATTAAGCACCTGTTTTCTTGAGCAATAACAAAACAAACCCAATAATCCAAACAATCGAGCAAAAAAACTAGCCCGAAAAAGTCCTGAATAAGATCAAGATGGGTAATTAGGGTTTCCCTTAGGGGGTAACTTAAGTTTTTAACGAAAAGTAGAAAAGAATAAGAAAAACAATGGTAGAAAGGCAGTTTTTTTTAAGGACTCAAACCATCTGTTGTTTTTTAATTTGTGTCTTTAACTTTAAGGGAATGGAACCTCAAAGGGTCCTTGTTTTCGTTTTTGGGGTCTTAATTCCGAATCGAAACTCCCCTCAAAAAAAGCCAAATTTCCAAAATTGGTTTCGGCGACCCCGCGACAACTTGCCCAATTTTCGTCACGCGAAAATAAATTCGACCAAAAATTCACCAACAATAATATTTTTTAAAGTAAAATCCATTATATCAGCCTATCCAATCAGCCATTTTTTCTCAATTTCAAATTCCTTCTTTGGCCTGAGATCTCCGGGCCATGGGGGCCAAAAAAAATAAAGTTTTTGGCGCTTTGTAACAGGAAGCGATTTTACAAAAAACGGCCTGCCTGACAAAGAGACAAAACCGAATTGGTAATATAAATAATGGGTAATATCAATAAATCATGAAAACGCTTTAATTATATTTCAAACACATCTGCTTCAAAGTGGTAAAATCTGTTCGAAAGTGAAATTAGACACGACATTTCACAACCACATTATGATCGGAATTAGATTGATGTTAAACTGTCACCGGTCCGCTGTTTTTCCTCAGCCATGCCAGCCACGCTCATTTAAATGACTGGCGTTTGCCGCGCACTGGAATGTATAGTCTTTTTATTCCATAATTGGCCAGGAGGGGTTTCTTTCGATCGATTCGCAAAATACCTACGAAATAAGCTGGAATTTCCCCCGAGTTTTGCAGAAACTCAAACCACAATTCTGAACAAAAAAACCTGATTTAACAAAAAATACTTTTGGTCATCCGCCAGGAATCTAAGGTTGCACATTTATGTGGGGTTCGAATGTGCAACTAAAAAATACCCGAAGAAGAAAACATTTGATTAGACCTAATCTATACGCGAAAAACAGTTATTTGAATGATGCTGGCAGCAAAAACCGAAGAATTTTTTGAAAAGTCACCAAGGTCACTACTCGTTATGCTCGGTTAATTGGAGCATTAGTCATTGTTTACCTTGAAAACTTACGGAAAAGATATTAAATCTAATTTTACTATTTTATCAGCTAGTTCTGATTAGTGCGACAATCATGACCTTCCAAATTTTTTACAAGCATCGGTTTTCAATCATATACAGGGAATTCATATGGGGCCAAATAATTTGTGCTACTTCCAGCATTTTTTTGTATCTCAAAAAATCCCGACTATCAGCTTTTTAGCCCCACGACCACCGTCTTTAACAAAAAAATTTCAGAGGCGGCAATTAGCGCCGCGCGGACCATATTCCTCATGAATAAAATTCGAAAATGTCATAATTTTACTCTATTTTAATATAAAGCGGGCTTTTTCTGCACAGGATGATCCTTAAGGGTAGGTGGTTCCTACATTTCTGCAGTTATAATGTCATAAAAATGCACGGCAAATTCAACGTTTATGTTGTAGAAGCACAAAAACAACCCAAATAAAGAACAAAAAAAATTCGAAAATTTTTGGGTTTTTTTCGATTTTTTTCTTCTGAAAGTATTTTTTTTTTTTTCAAAATTAAGTACAAAATAACGCATGTTTTAATTGACAACTAAAACTTCAAAATTTCGGCTTGACGCGTAAGCCAACTTTCTATTCAGATGTTTTCCAAGCTTTCTTTGACCTACTTTTCGAAAAAAATCGAAGCACTTTTTTTCAGAAACATTTTTTCCCGTGACCTTAAAAAATTCATATTTTGAGTTTTGGGATGCGAAATTGAAAAACAACGGTCCTCAGAATGTTTTATTTGTTTTCGAGCTACCGTTTGCGCTAAAATTTGAGTGAATTTTGAAATTTACCTAGGAGGAGATAGATTTTCCGAATGAAAAAAGTCGAAAAAACGGTGGTTTATCGCATATCTAATAAATATAGCACTTATCGACAAAGCGCTCCTCAGAAGTTTTAAATACTAATTATACCAGGTTTATCTAAAAATTTTAAGTTTATTTCAACATAAAGCCTGAGAGGAGATAGATTTTCCGTTTTGAGACTTAGGTCTCCCTGTCCTCGCTTATTGTGTCTGGGAGTGTATGCAGGCAAAAAATTTTTGACGAATGTTTTACGCAAGAATAAAGGCTAGTTTCACAAACTGGCTAATCTGAAAATTATATCCTTGAGCTTTGTTTCGCTAATATTTTATATTCCAGAATATGTAAATTAGGAACCACCATACCTAAGCTGAAAAATAATATTTTTCCTTATTCTCAGGCGACCTCTTTTTAATGGTGAAACCCTCGGGGAAGAAGCCCATTTTGTTCGAACGCGGATGCACCAGCTGGAAGAAACAATTTTAAATTATTTTTCGACAGGTTACCGGTTTCTTTTCTTTCCGTTTCCGGTGTGATTGCTATACGAGAAAAAACTTGATCGAACTGTAATTGATCCATGACTATTATGACACCTAATGGGGTCAGCATTACAACTCACACATAATCGGCTTAAAATTGCAAAGTATTGAAAGTGTGGACCTTCCAGCCGCAAGAAATCCGAATGAAGCTCGTTGAAAATGGAGAAAGTAATGGTTGTCCCGGAGATATTGAGAGCAAAGCACTTCAATAGAGAACGAGGCCTACAGCTATCAGGTTCAGCGGTTTGAATGCACTCAATTTGAAAAAAGAAATTAGAACAAAAAAGCTTATATTATGTCTATAACGGGGGCTCCTGGTCGTTTTTTACACGATTTCAAGCCAACATTTTTATAAATTTTGCTTGTAAAAACAACTCACCTCCGATTACATTCTTAAGATATCCAAACTGAGCACAATATCTTGTGAATAATTAGAATTACAGTCCGAATCCGACCATTGTTTCCCATTTTTTTTAAAGGAGGAAACTGATAATTGAAAATTTCAGTAATCTCAAAGAAACATATACAAAAATTAAAGTTGGCGATGAGTCAAATTTTTTTTATTTTTATCACAAGATATTTGCTCAGTTTGAACTTTCTAAGAATGTTATCAGATAAAACTTGTTTTCGAAAGCCGAATTATATAAACATTTTGGCGGAAAAACTTAGTAAAAAACGACCAGGAGCCCCCGTAATAGATATATCTTCTAAAAAAAAGCAAAAAACTGAGCCGCGCTTAAAAAAAAAGTCAAGCGGTGAAAGAAACGAGGATTTCAAAATAAAATTAAAGTGAACTAATTAAGTTGTTCATATGATATGAATCATAATCGTTTCCTGTCTAGCACATTCTGTAAGCGTTTAGCTATATTTTACCACAGTCAAATATCGAACGCGATTATAACTTCGGCGTTAGTGAGAGTTGTAACGTCCCATAATTTCTCTTCTTTTGTCAAATTGTGTCTTCGAATTAAAGCTCCGACCATTTTGATATTTTTCTGGTCTTAAGAGAATAATGTTTTTCATTTTAAATCAACATTTCGCTGAAAACTAGAATTTTGACGTCACAGCTCTCCACTAGCCGCCGTAAGTAATAATCTTCGATATGGTAAATGTACTTACATCTTAAGTTACTGTCAAAATATCAAAAAAAAGATATACTGAAAATATCCACAAAACTAAAAATATTTCACATTTTGAAAATTTTGTATATTACATTTTTCTAATTGGTTTAAAATTCTTATGTAAAATTGTAAAAAAAAAACGCGACCAAAGATTTAAACTAATTCTTCCTGGCCAGTTTTTCATGTTCCAAGACAAACTGCTTACACAAAACAAGCTATGGCCTAGTTTTCGATAATGAAAAGGGATTTCTGAAGATCACGAAAGGGAGTTTTTGGGCCATTTAGAAGGAAAGCTTTATCCACATAACAAATCATGAAGCACACGTTTGAAAACAGAGGAACTCTAAAACAACATTCAAGTTAGTAATAACATCTTATTAACTATTGACATCTTTAGCACGTTCTGATTAAATTTTTCCAAAATTTGTAATTTTTTTGAAATGGTTTTTCTCCAAGTTTTTGACTGAAAAAATGATGATAAGGTTCGTACCGGTTTTAGAGAGACGTTTTAAAAAAAATAAACGCCGATTGAGGAATGAAAATTATAAAATGACAAAGTTATCCTTAAAATCGAATTATTAATAATGCATCATAAACGTAGAAAGCGTGCCGGGTTTTTTTTTTCAATGAAAATCTGCGCAATGCGTTCAGGTACCTAGTAGACGCCCGTAGAAATACGGAGCGAATTGGAATTATTTTTTGAAAGTGCGGGCTGGTAAGAACAATTAATGAGAGTGAAACATCAGAAATATTAACTTTCAAAAAAAAATGTCCTCTTTTTTAATTATTTTTTCCCCCCAAAAAAACTAATTTTGTACTGAAATCGACCAAAAACACCCAAAAAATAATGGAACAAATAATTAAATAAAAAGTAAAACTTAAAAAAAATTAAAGATTTAAAATAGATAATTCAAAAAAGACATTTTTTTTGACATGTTTTCCTGCTCAATCGGTGCTTCGAAGCAATTCAATGTTTTTAGCTTTTAAAACCTTTTTCATTTACGCGAAAGAAAATTTCATTTGCATTATAGTGCTTAAAATTACCCCGGTATTTGTTTAGTCCTATAATTGCCATAATTCAAGTCAAAACAATTTTGATCAATTTCCTGAAATTTTTTGGGAAAAATTTCCTAAAATCTGATTTCGGACAAATTTTAGAATTATTTATCCATCACCGAACCTCACCAAATGATTGAGCCTGGCTTATCGAACTTTTTAATATATCTTCATATCGTTAAAGACGCTGATCGATAAGAGCCTTTATTGTTTTAAATTCTTAATATAATTCGAATTAAAAAAACTGAAAAATATATCAATATTTTTAAATTTAGGGTTGTCCCATCANTATCCAATCAGCCATTTTTTCTCAAATTTTCAAATTCTCTTCTTTGGCCTGAGATCTCTGGGCCATCCAAAAAAATAAAGTTTTTGTCGCTTTTGTAACGGAAGCGATTTTTACAAAAAACGGCCTGCCTCGACAAGAGACAAAACCGAATTGGTAATATTAATAATGGGTAATATCAATAAATAATGAAAACCCTTTATATATAATTTCAAACACTGCTTCAAGTGGTAAAATCTGTTCCGAAAGTAAAATTAACCGACATTTCACAAACCACATTATGATCGGAATTAGATTGGTGTTAAACTGTCACGGTCCGCTGTTTTCCTGCAGCCATGCCAGCCACGCTCATTTAAATGACTGGCGTTTGCCGCGCACTGGATGTATAGTCTTTTTATTCCCATAATTGGCCAGGAGGGTTCTTTCGATGATTCGAAAATAACCTACGAAATAAGATGGAATAACCCGATTTTTGCAAAACTCAAACCACAAATTCTGAACAAAAAAACCTGATTTTAACAAAAATACTTTTGGTCATCCGCCAGGAATTTAAGGTTGCACATTTATGTGGGGTTCGAATGTGTAACTAAAAAATCCGAAGAAGAAACATTTGATTAAGACCCTAATCTATACTCGAAAAGCAGTTATTTGATGATGCTGGAGCAAAACCGAAGATTTTTTGAAAAAGTCATTAAGGTCATCTACTCAAGTTCTGCTCGGTTAATTGGAGCCATTAGTCATTGTTTTACCTTGAAAACTTACGGAAAAGATATTAAATCTATTTTAACTATTTTATCAGCTAGTTTCTGATTAGTCGACCAATCCATGACCTTCCAAATTTTTTACAAGCATCGTTTTCATCATCTACAGGGTATTCATATTTGGCCAAATAATTTGTGCTACTCCAGCATTTTTTTTTATCAAAAATCCGACTATCAGCTTTTTAGCAACGACCACCTCCTTTAACAAAAAATTTCAGAGGCGCAATTTGCGCCGCGCGCATATTCCTCATGAATGAAATTCGAAAATGTCATAATTTTACTCTATTTTATATAATAAAGCGGCTTTTTCTGCACAGGCATGATCTTAAGCTGAAAAATAATATTTTTCTTATTTCAGGCGATCCTCATTTTATGGTGAAATCCCTCGGTGAAGAAGCCATTTGTTTCGACGCGGATGCACCAGCTGGAGAAACAATTTTATTATTTTTCGACATGGTTACCGGTTTCTCCGTTTCCGGTGTGATTGCTCATCGAGAAAAACTTGATCGAACTGTAATTGGATCCATGACTATTATGACACCTAATGGGGTCACATTACAAATCACACATAATTCGCTTAAAATTGCAAAGTATGAAAGTGTGGAACTTCAGCCGCAAGAAATCCGAAATGAGCTCGTTGAAAATGGAGAAAGTATGGTTGTCGGAGATATTGAGATCAAAGCACTTCATAGAGAACGAGGCCTACAAGCTATCAGGTTCAGCGTTTGAATGCACTCAATTTGAAAAAAGAAATTAGAAAAAAAAGCTTATATTATGTCTATAACGGGGGCTCCTGGTCGTTTTTTACACGATTTTAAGCCAACATTTTTTATAATTTTGCTTTTAAAAACAACTCACCCGATTACATTCTTAAATATCTCAAACTGAGCACAAATATCTTGTGAATAATAGAATTGGTCCGAATCCGACCATTGTTTCCCATTTTTTAAGGAGAAACTAATAACTGAGTCAAATTTTTTTTTATTTTATTCACAAGATATTTGTGCTCAGTTTGAACTTTCTAAGAATATAATCAGATAAATTGTTTTCGAAAGCCGAATTATATAAAAATTTTCGCGAAAAACCTAGTAAAAAATGACCAGGAGCCCCCGTAATAGATATATCGTTCTAAAAAAAAACAAAAAACTGAGCGCTTAAAAGTCAAGCGTGAGGAAACGAGGATTTCAAATAAATTCAAGTAAAACTAAATTAGTTGTTCATATGATATGAATCATATCGTTTCCTGTCTTAGCAAATTCTGTAGCGTTTAGCTATATTTTACCAGTCAAATATCGAAGATTATACTTCGGCGTTAGTGAGAGTTGTAACGTCATAATTTCTCTTATTTTGTCAAAATTGTGTCTCGAATTAAAGCTCCGACCATTTTGATATTTTCTGGTCTTAAGAGAATATGTTTTTAATTTTATCAACATTTAACTGAAAACTAGAATTTTGACGTCACAGCTCTCACTAACGCGTAAGTATAATCTTCGATATGGTCATGTGACTTAAATCTAAGTTACTGTCAAAATATCAAAAAAAGATATACTGAAATATCCACAACTAAAAATATTCACATTTTTGGAAAATTTTGTATATTTACATTTTTTCTAATTGGTTTAAAATTCTTATGTTAAAATTGTAAAAAAAACGCGACCAAAGATTTAAACTAGATTCTGGGCCAGTTTTTCATGTCCAAGAAAAACTGCTTACACAAGCTATTGGCCTAGTTTTCGATAATGAAAATGGGATTTCTGAGAAAACGAAGGGAGTTTTGGGCACATTTATGAAGGACAAGCTTTATCACATAACATATCATGAACACACGTTGAACAGAGGAACTCTACACATTCAGTTAGTATAACATCTTATTAGACTATTGACATCTTTAGCCAGTTCTGATTAAATTTTTTTCAAAATTGAAATTTTTTTGAAATGGTTTTTCTCCAAGTTTTGACTGAAAATGATGATTAAGGTTCGTACCGTTTTTTAAGAGAGACGTTACAAAAAAATAACGCCGATTGAGGAATGAAAATTATAAATGAAAATTATCCTTGAAAATAGAATTATAATAATAAATAATAACGTAGAAAGCGTGCGGGTTTTTTTTCAATGAAAATCTGCGCAATGCGTTCAGGTACTAGTAGACGCCCGGTAGATACGAAGAGAATTAGATTATTTTTGAAGTGCGGCTGGTAGAGAACAATTAATGAGAGTGAAACATCAGAAATATTACTTTCAAAAAAAAATTTCATCTTTTTTATTCATTTTTCCCAAAAAAACTAATTTTGTACTGAAATCGACCAAAACACTCAAAAAATAATGGAACAATAATTAAATAAAAAGTTAAAATTAAAAAAAATGAAAGATATCTAAAATAGATAATTCAAAAAAGACATTTTTTGACGTGTTTTCTGCTTATCGGTGACTTCGAAGAATTCAATGTTTTTTAGCTTTTAAACCTTTCATTTTCGCGAAGAAATTTCATTTGCATTATAGTGCTTGAAATTTAACAGTATTTGTTTAGTCCTATATTGCCATAATTCAAGTCAAACAATTTTGATCAATTCTGAATTTTTTTGGAAAAATTCTAAAATCTGATTTCGACAAATTTTAGAATTATTTATTCCATCACCGAACCTCAAAAATGATTGAGACTGGCTTATTCGAACTTTTAATATATCTTCATTATCGTTAAAGACCTGATCGATAACAGCCTTTATTGTTTAATTCTTAATATAATTCGAATTAAAAAAACTGAAAATATATCAATATTTTTAATTTAGTCATCAACATTTCCCAATCGAAAAGCTGCACCATACTCATCATGATTGTTGGACTGTTGACAAAAAATATAACGAAATATTCTTATCTGGTCCCTTATCTGAATTTGGTGCTCGAAAGTGAGCTGATATCTGTAAAAATCTGCTTGCTGTCCTGTTAAAAAGCCCTTTACCTGTACAAAAATATCCTGATAATGACCCTTGAAAAAAGACTCTACATTCAGAATTACATTGAAAAATGACCCTCAACAGACATTTGATATTGGCATCTTTAATTTGACCCCGTGACCTTCCGCCTGATTGGTCAGGGTGGGGGTCATTCATTCTCCTTTGTAATTGGGGGCAAATTAGATCCTCTTATTTCTTTTTCGAGTATATTTTTCAACTGTGCAATGATCCTGAGTAAAACAATTTCTGTTAAATAAATTTTTACTGCTTTGGCTTATATTAAATTGTCGGAATTTTACCAGACATCACTTTTACATTTTTTTATTACAATCTGCTGATGAAATTTTTTTTATCTCAGCTAGCTGTGCATTTGGAATTTTTTTGAATTCAAATTAACCTGTTTATGACTAATAGGTGTCTTGAAAGTTTTCTCATTAAATTTTTTTTTCAAAAATTATCATGTTTGTCATTTTTATCATCAAAATTTTAAAAAAATAATCAAAAAGTACAAGTTTTTGAAAACAAAGACAATTTTTGTTTTCATCTTTGAGTCCTCAACAAATATTTGGAAAAATCTTAAGATAAGGATTTTTATAACTGGACTTAGAAACAATAAAAATTGTTCAAGTTTAATTTGAATGAAAAAAGGTACCTTTCAATCACGCCTCTGAAGGATACTGAGGGTACTCGTTTGTAGATCTAGCCTTCGTCTAACGATTACACCAAAAAAATCATATTTCGAGTTTTAGCTGGAAATTGCAAAAAAAGCCCGTGAGAGTCTCTTACAATTGTTCATAGGAAGACTTGATAACAATTTGAGCTATTTTGCAAATATATCCTAGGAGGAGATAAATTTTGAAGTCTTAAATTGTGAAAAATCGTCGGTTATTTGGCGTTCTAGAATTGTTCCGTTGCCGGATCAAAAAAAGGCCGTGAGAAAAGATTGACATACTACCGTTACGTGATCTGTAAAAATTTGAGCTCAATTTGATATACCGTCTGGGAGGAGATAGATTATGCAGTTTGGAAAATGTCACCTTGTTACGATACTGTACCTATTNAACACAAAAAAAAAAAAAAAAAAAAGAAAGAAAGAAAAGAAAATCCCCAAAAATTTAATTCCCCCGATAAATTTTGGGTCCCCCCCTGTTTTTCAAATGAAAAACCAGAAATGGGCCAAAGTAATATTAAAGACGAAGTAAAAAAATTGACTAATTTTTGATGAAAACTCAAAAAAATAAATGACCAAACTGAACATTTAATTGTCCGTAATTTCTACAAAAATCAAATAATCAAAACTTAAGTTTGTGTGTACAAATTACGGTGCCATTCTATACAACATTTTTAATTCTGTGACATGATTCCTGGGGCACCAAAGTTGGGTTTTGACAAAGTTTCTCTGAACATTTCTAATTATTTGCTCATCAATTTTTTTGTAAATTCGGTGAACCGTGAACACTTAATGTGTAAGGTACGTAAAGAGGGTAGTGCCCGGTCAAAACATTTATATAAATTGAAAATATATGGATTAAGCGCCCCTTAAGTGCCAGATCGTGATATTTGAATTGAGTACAAACAACGCGTATACTACACTCAAAAGAGCATCGAGAATAGGCCCTGAATCAATAGGTCAGATTTGGCTGATCAAACTAACAAATTCTAATCAACTTTTTTCAAAGCACGATTGTCGAGTTCTTAATTGATATACAATTAATTGGCCAAAAATATGGGTCCGGCAAGACAGGTAACCTTCCGAGCGGTCGAAAAAATAATAATTTTGACGATTTTAATTAAAGGATCTTCACTTTTGAGTCTTATCAATTTCTTGTATATATTTGGACAACGGGTAATTCAATCATAATTATCAAGTTAACCGGAACCTTAAAAGTTAAATATCTTTATGCCAAGAAAGTTTAATATTTAGAGATCAATGGAAGTTTTTCGAGGTATTTAGTCTACAAAATAAAGAAATAATAATTATTTTCAGCCAAGGTCAATACCTTCATTCAGCCTCAAACTGAAAGATCATAGTTTCTTTTTTTTTTCAGGTTAGTTATCGATAACTAATGGCAATGGACCGTTTTCGGCTAACTCGAGCATAACATTTCCAAAACTCTGTCAATTAAAATTTATGTTTACTAAGCAGGCTTGTCGATCACTAAAGGCTAAAAGCTTCATCAATGCGAGATGCCCAGATAAACAGCCGATACACCCTACAATTGACATCATACTAGGATTCGATAATCTAAATGGAGTTCATTTAACTCGTTATTTTAGAATCCGTGTTTTTGGAGGTTACTAAGCGATGATGGATCAATTAAATGCTTTTCAAATGTTTCAGGATTTCCAAGTGAAATTCAAAATTAAGAAATAAATAAATTACAGGAGTTTGATGCGTAGGACAGTCAACTGTCAGACATGAAAATAGACCGGGTTTCTTTTTGTCGCTTTATTTTGTAGACTTAACTTTTAAAACAAGGGCTCAGATTTGTATTCTTTTATTACAACTTTATATCCATTTTAAAATTAAAAGTCGTAATTTCAAGCACTAATTCATCTAATTCAAAAATTTTAAATTAACGAAAAGACCTGTTTTGACAATTAAGCACCACGAATTAATGTCATTGTATCAGATTTTTTCAATAAAACAACACTTCCTTAGCAAACTTCGATACAGTATTCATTTTTATTGTTGACCTTGGGTGAGATCTGAAAATATTTTTTGCCCGCCAAGTTGAATAGAATAACGGGAAGTGACATTGAAATTTAACGTTAATGTTGCTTGGAACGTTCCAATGGAACTGATACAATAAACTAACTCTAATTAAAAATGTACGAGCGCTAAAAAGCAAAAAAATAAATTACCAAACTTTAAAATTGAAATTTATTAAATTTATTAAAGACTCTGCTCAATTTTAATAATCTAACGCAAATCGTCGATCTTGACATGAATGAAATCTTTAACGGAGATAATGAGTTTTTACTATAAATTATTTTAACTATATAATAGTATAGTACAGTTAGGTAGCAATGAGCAACTACATCGCAATAGGGAAAAGTGCGGCAATGCAAAAACTGAGCAGATTGATTGTCCAGACTTTAGGGCAAGCAACATCCAGAAAATTTGATAAAAAAATTAAAAAATATTTATGCGCAACACTATATTCGAATAACTTGGAATAGATTGATTTTTTTTCCTATTTTTTAGCACAGTATTCGGTGATTTAAGGTGATTCATCTTGAATTTGGAGCTGATTGGAGGATTTCATGGATATCCTACTAGTAGTGATTTCGGAGAAGACCTGGGCTTGTTTCATATCGAAGCGAAATACTAGCCTTTTCAAACTTAATTGAAATATTGTTAAAATGGGAAAATTTCATGAAAAAAGTGTGATTAATTCGTTTCTCTCCTTATTTTCTATTCACCAAGAATCGAAAGTTTCTAATGTTTTTTCGATTTGGTATATTTGATTAATAAAAATCCTTCACCAAACGAACTCCATCTAAAAACGTACTATCTTATGCAGTTCGAACCACTATGTTGTCTCAGTAATGTCTAGTGATGCTGAGTGATGAACCCGACAAGATTGCAGCGGTCCAATATCAAAGAACGCTGCTATAATCATAATCAAGAAATATCACTTAGACAAATAGTAGAATTTGTAACACGCGCATAGAGATAGTGAACGTTTTCTTTAAGATTGAGTTTCCGTTGTGTAAAAGATAATTTTATACAACCTAGAACAACAATCAAAAAACTGTGATTGTTGACGTATATCTGGCAGATATTTGACATATATCACGGTGATATTCTGAAACTAAAGCTTATGAGAAAACGAAAATCCGATTGGTAGATCTATCCTTAATCATACGAAATAGTAACAATCACATATGGTATTTGACATTACACCAATATTACAGTAATGTTTACATAACACCCTTGTCAAACTGCAAAATCTTCACCTCCAAGACGATATCAATGAGCTCAATTTCACAGATCACGTAACGGTAGTACATCTTCACATTGTCAATTTCAATGGATCACGAGCTTTTTGTTGATCCGCGACTGAACAATTTTAGAACGTCAATAACCGATTCAATTTTTTCCACAATTTCTGATGTCAAATCTATCCCTCCGAAGATATTGTTGCAAAGACTGATTTTTATAAAGTACTCCCAGAACATATGTAGAGACGATCACGACTTTTGCAACTTACAGCTAAAACTCGAAATATTTGATTTTTTAGAAATTTCCAAAAAAAAGTGCTCGAACTTTTTTCGTAAGTAAGCCAAAAGAAAGCAGGTGAAATCACTGATAGAGAAACGATTTGCTCATGTCCCCGATATTTTGAAGTTTGAGAGTCAATCAAAGCCACAACGCTTATTTTTCACTCATTTTTAAGAAAAATACTACCGCAAAATCGAAAAATGCAAATTTAGAAATGTTTTTGATGATCGGTTTTGTAGTAACACTTAACAATTAACCTCGTTTCAATTAGAGATTTTTAATGCCATTCCGAGAACCTTTATTTAATCAGACATAGAAGCCCTCCTTAGAGTTTCGTGTAATATATCAATACATGTACTTAATTAAATTTTGAAAATCGAACTTGTAAGGCAATGGCAGCACCCCTTCCTATGAAGGTCAATATTATTGCTTTAAAGCAACAGTGAGGGCAATGGCAACACTTGACAAAGACTCGTGTGTTTGCCACAGTTTCCTTCACTTAGGTAACTTTGTTTTAGTTACACCCAACAGTTTGGTCGCTGATTCATTTGAGAACGGACCAAAGATATTCGCAACGGACTTCTGCATCCAACAGCTAATAAAAACTCAAGACGCAACATTTCTTAGATTTTTACCCGATGTGCCGCGCGTTTACCGGTAATTGACGGTAAAGGTCTAAAAAGACGATTCTGAGAACACCAACAGATCATTGTTTTCGAAGCTACTTTTTCCAGTTTGTACAACTTTTTGTCGGAAATATTTTTGGCAAATTTTATTTTTATGTGACACCGCTAGAGGGTCAAATACAGTTTTTTGATCCTTTTACATCAGGGACGCTACGAAGCTGGAAATATACTAACCTGGGTAAGTTATCGAGAGAAATGGTTTGGGCAAATTTTTATTGCAATACGCCTTCAAGGGGTCCGAACTGCGCTAACTCTTTTTTTCAAGAAAAAAAAAAAAATTGTTTACAAAAAACGTATGAACTTGCCAGGATTCGAACCCTAACAACATGCATCAGATGCTCGAGCAGTAACCATTACACCAAGGAGGAATATCACTGGTGAAACTTCCCTATATATAATCCCTTTAGCTCTATTTCACGGTGTCATATGACAAAATATTTTTTGCCAAAAATTCTGGACGACGAGTTGTAAATCATAGCAAAAATTGCTCGGAAGAATGTGTTTTTTTTTGGGTTGCCCGGTGGGTTGTTTTCTCAAAGAAAAGAAATCGTCCTTTTTTAATGAAAACCTTTAAACAACCGGGTCAATTACCGGTAAAAATCCCCGCGGAACCAAAAAAATCCGGGTTACAAAAAAATCTAAAAAAAAAATTTTTTGCGTTCCCTTGTTTGGGTTTTGATTTTTTTTTTTTTAATTAGCTTTTGTTGGAATGGCCCCAAAAAGAAATCGTGAGGAATATCTTGTTCGTTCTCAATGATGCGACTAATGGGTGTACTCAAAAAAACTTACTGTGTATTTAACGAATATCATTTATTAAAAAATCAGTAACATATCAAGTATTTTATCAAAGATTGAAAGCACCTGAAAAGTTATTGAATATTCCAATCGGATGATTTAAATTGTGGCTTGTCAGGGAGGCCAAACTCGATCAACCAGAATGTTTATTCTAACCTGTGACTTCATTTGGAGTATTGCCCCTCCTTAGCATGAGAGCACTTTAGCTCGCCTTTGAACTCATATATGGAAAAGCTCGACTTAATTGCTATCAGTCATTAACAGTACTCTACTGGTTAATCATTTTTTACTTAACATCATTAATATACTAACTATTATGGAGTTAAATCATTACTACTAACATCATTAGTGCATTTTGAAAGATTATGATATTTAAATTACTCAGTCATGCTTAACTCCAAGCAAGTTTTTTGGACTTAAAAAACTTTTTTCCCTATTTAATGGAAGAAAATGTTATTTATTGTAAGAAATGGAAAAATATAAAGTGGAAAGAAAATATTTTTTGCGTAATTACTGAAATTATAATTTGTACTTTTGATGCAAAAAAATCATTTATTTTATCGCAATGATCTACTCCAAGCTAAGCTAAAAAAGGGAACGCCCTTTTGGATCGATATAACTAGCAAGTGACAAAAAGTGAAAATATAATGTTTACAAACGACATAGAAGACAAGCTATGGGCATAAGGCACTTTGACATTGGAACTAGTGGATGCAGTAAAAGTATATTAGCAGTGTTTTTGAATATTTTTATACAAACGATCCAAAGGCGTTTTTGTCCATTCGGACCAATTTCGGCCTCTAGGTCAAAACAAAAAATAGCCTTATAAAATTGAAATCCAGACATTTTCAAGAATATTTCGAATTTTTGCGATATAAATCTACGGATCTTTTTCATTGAAAAAAAAGCCAAGGGACGCGTGTTAATCGGGCCCAACCAGGTGTTGTGGATGTGGTACTAATTGCACATGAAATCGTCTCAATGATGAGGGTGTCGCTGATATTTGGGCTTTGCTCACTGCGGATTCCGACACACAGGCAGCGTATGATTCAAAAACTTTGTACCTTGAAAGGTAGTCTGAAATAAACATCTCAAATCATTTAAAAAGTAAGTTACTGATACCAGCACCATACGCACACAACACAACAAACATTAATAGCATCCCAAGCAAACTGACACTCTGTTCTCTGTAATTTACATCATTTTTTGAATTGTTGTGTCAGGCTAAGAAAAAACAAAAAACATCTTCTAGAGTTTTTTCGAATTTGGCTTGGACGCAAAAAAAAAATTATTGTTATTTATATGAATGAAAGTGCGCCAATTGTTTTTTATTTGACGCTATGAGTAAAAATTGCAACCAAATCCTCAAAGTGTTGAATATACGAAAAAACTTACATGTTGACAGAATTTACTATTTTTTTTTGGTTCTAAAAAATTTTTGTGCAATCATAATAAAATGAAAAGTGACATGGGCCCAAGCAGAGGAATCAAAATTTAAAAAAAATCTAGTGACTGTAAACCAATCTTGTGCTTCATTATCAGTAATGACGATACTGTATCTCTAACTCGAAGAGATAGTCTGTGACAGAGTTTTGTTTATTTCGTGTTTTGTTGTTTTTCTGGAGCTTGTCACACAAAATAATAAACGACGAAATGAAGGAGAAGATAAATGAGTCTTCAGAAGGCTTAATAAGCATGGCTATTTGCAGAGTTGTTCTCAAGCACAAAAGTTTTAGGATAATGACCGATGCCTGTTTGTCGAGAATGGCAATAAGCAAAACCCAAATCAGCGAAACCATCACTTTAAGGGGTTACTGTGGCTGGAATTGACTTTTTCGAATAGCCTAACAGAGACCCATGGGACAATTAAGATTAGCCATGTTGTAGATCTAGCCTTAATGCTTGTCAAACTAATTAGTCAATAATTTTGATCCGATACACTCTGAAATATCTTACCAGTAAAGATGTCCTGACCAATTTCAAAATGCTATCTCTCCAAAGTTTATTTTGAAAGCATTCAAATTCTTAAAAAACATAGTGTGCTATCTAAACTTGGGTCTTCCAGAAGCGTTTTTTCAAATTAAATAGTTTTTTGAAATAGCAGAAACTACCTGATTTTACATTTTCTTACAAAAACTTCCTGTTATATTTTGGAATACCCAGTTCAGCAAACACAGCTCAGAAAAATATAAACCTCTTAGAAGCGTCTTTTCAAATTTTCACGCAAAATTGATTTTTGAAGTCACCTAATTTTTTTTAAAATGTGCTTCGATTTTGACGCACGTTGTTTCAAATCAGGTCACGTTGCCTGAATAAGCAAGCTGAATGTCCGTTCACGAGCAAAAAGTACTTAATAATCTTTTGGCGTCCTAATACTCTCTTACATGGCTTTTAGGTCAAATAATTCCAATCGCGCATTTTATTGTGATTACAGCGAATCAATTCAAATTAAAAAAACTTTCATTCATATTTTCACAATAAGTCCTCTTATACCTAAAATGAAATTTATATTATGCCAAACGCATTATATCAAAAAGTCCGAAAAATCTTTACGCCACAATCGAGCATATATCCTAAAAGACTTATTCGTTTGTAGAGAAGAGAGCGTAGGTCGCTCGAGTTGATGGCGCTCGAGATGGCAATAGAGCCCGAAGCAAAGACAACCGAGCAAAAAGAAAATACTCGAACTATCTGTGTCATCCGCCAAATACTATACTAGACTTAATTATTATCTCAAGAAATAAACGATAATATGAATAAAGTGAATCTAAAGCAAATTAAATAATCGTAAAACCCTTTACATAATGGCAAAATGTTATCCGTATCAACTTTACATAAGAACTTATTTATGATTTGGTTTCAGAAATAATTGTCGCAATTTTTTATAATTTTTAATAAATTTATAAATCCGAAAAAACTTTCATATA
Source organism: Oikopleura vanhoeffeni (assembly GCA_004367855.1). Lineage (NCBI taxonomy): Eukaryota > Metazoa > Chordata > Appendicularia > Copelata > Oikopleuridae > Oikopleura > Oikopleura vanhoeffeni. The sequence goes on along the minus strand of SCLH01000459.1, from coordinate 231,648 downwards.
AGAGTTAACTCCTAGATTAATTACAACACTTATCGTCCTTGACTCTGATATTTGCAATCATAATAAATTGTTTTCATTGAAAACGTATCATTACTCATACTTCATTTATCGTAAAATGTTGTTGTTGTCCTACAGTTTTCGTAATTTGTTTCTTCGAGAAGATGCTTCTCTAATGATGCGTCTCAACTTCATCATTTAAAGACCAAATCATTTCAAGTTTTTGTAAAATGGACAAAAATTTTTTTTCGATTATTTTCGGGAAGATTAAATGATTTTCTGCAGTATATGAATCAAAGGACTGATCACCCAATATTAATCATTAACAATGGTTCGTTCTTTTTTTGACTTAGATCTTGTGCCTAAACTACATTGTCGCCGCCTGTTTTTACAAACCTTTTTCTTACCCAGTAGTATAACAACGGACTATATCGATAATCTGTCATCAAAACAGCAGTTGACTTTGCCAAGTGCCTTTAGCACTTTTAACGTAACTTCTAAGTTTATCAACAGGAAATATTATATGAAAAGATGGAGAAAATTTTTTAGAATTTTATTGATAAATTGATAAATGATTCCTAAATTGGAGAGAGATTCCATAATCGAAAAAGAAGAACACTTTTATCCTTTGAATCTAGTGAACTCGAATATGCTCACTGTATGAAAATTTAACTCTCGCGATAGATTAAATTTTTTGCAAGATTGTGTTGAAGGAAAAGTTATGAGCCGAAAAAAGCCTTTCAGCCTATTCTATATTGATTCAATATTTGAAAAATGACGTTTTCGGATTAGCTTAAAATGTTTCGACGCACTAAGCCAGCACATACTATCCTGACTTTAACTATTTCTACCGAAAATAACGTATATATGATAATGTAATTATCAAGAACAATTTAATATTCCTTAACCTTATAATAATATTGCAAAACCAGCATTCAATACAGTGAGGTTAAAGCTTTTGAATAGTTTACATGTTTGAAATAAGATGATAAAATAATACAATAAGATTTCACAAGTTATACAATTTGTGGCATAAAACGTTTAGTTTTTACTTCTTCAACGGTTGGCAGTAATCACTTTGAATTATCGTTTTTCTGGAGCAATAAATGAAATTTCGATTTTTTTTTCCTAAGAATTTATGAAAATTCTATCCTTGCACGTTAAACGTAAGAATTACACCATCAACTCGGTCACTGTCAAGATATACATTTCGATTGAAATAAACAATAAAAATGGAGCTGACTGAATCGAACCTATGAATCTCGGTTAAGACGTCATTTCCGTGAACGTTGCCAGGAAAAAAAAAAAAAATTTAGGGGGCCAAAATTTACTTATTGTCACCTTGCAGAAAAAGTTGAGGTAAATAGTTTTGATAATGATCCGCATTTGAGAAGTAAAGCATGATAACAAAATACGATATTAAGATTTTAAACCAATAAATTTGTTGTAAATTTTGTAACTTTTGATTTTAATAAATAAAGAGTTTAAATTGCTCAAAATTAAAATCTAAGGGATTGGGCGTCGATATCTCAGCTTACGTATATCACTTTGATTACACTATTTGTTCAAGAATTTCTGCCAATTTTTTCACTATAAGATTTTTAAAGCAGTTTATAAGAATAATTATGAAAATTCATGCCACGAATCAAACCTAGAAACCATAAAGCGCGCGCTCATCGTGATGCCCAAAAATAATGCAAAAATCGCCTTAAAAGAAATTTCAATCATAATATTTAAAAGTCAATTTTATTGAAAATTAGCTATGAAATTTTCATGCACGAATCTTAAAGCTCTTGAAAGTGCCATAAAGCGCGCGCTCATCTGATCCCCTCAAATGAGGAAAAATCGCGTTAAAATCAAAATTCATATTATTTCAAAGTCAAATTCATAGAAAATTGGCTATGAAATGCTCATGCATGAATCTTTAAACTTTAAAATATGCCATAAAGCGCGCGCTCATCTAATCCTCTGAAATGCGAAAAAAATCGCCTTAAAATAGAAATTTAAAAATTCATAATATTTCAAAGTCAAATTCATATAAAATTAGCTATGAAATGCTTATGCATGAAACTTTAAAATATGCTATAAAGCGCGCGCTCATCTAATCCTCTGAAATGCAAAAAAAATCGCCTTAAAATAAAAATTTCAAAATGCATAATATTTAAAAGTCAATTTCATAAAAAAAATAGCTATGAAATGCAAAAATTGGCCTAAAACTTCTTGTCCTTTTATTTAAGTTGATTTGATGATAGAATTTTAAGTCAACGTGGTCGATCGACAATTTTGAAGACAAATCATACTTTAGCATTAAATTGTCGAAGAAAAAATTTTGAAATTTCAAAAGCCAATTTTAACTTTTATCGATAACTAAAATTTGAATCCAAAAATGTTTGTTGTTGTTTTAAATGTTCAAATCAGTCTCAGCTTGTCCAACTGAATTATCCGTAAGGTCCTAATTTGCAACTTGAGCAGCTGACTCAAGACGGTAAAAAGGTGATTAAATTCGGCGATTTTTCGCGTTTTAGAGGTTTAGATGAGCGCGCGCTTTATGGCATTTTTAAGAGTTTTAAGATTCTTTCAAAGAAATTTCATAGCCAATTTTCAATAAAATTGACTTTTTAATATTATGAATTTTGAAACTTTCATTTTGAGGCGCTTTTTAGGGATCAGATTAGCGCGCGCTTTATGGCATTTTCTAGAGTTTTACAATTCGTGCATGAAAATTTCATAGCTAATTCTTAATAAAACTGACTTTTTAATATTATGAATTTTAAGATTTTCATTTTGAGCAATTTTAACTCTTATTATTTATTTAAATTCAAAAGTTACAAAAATTTGGATTTGAACGTATTTTGAGGTTAAACAAAATCAGAACTAGAGGTTTTCCCTACTTAAATGAACATTGACAATAACAAAAAAACATTTTGAAAATAACGATTTGGAATAAAAAAATTAAAACGTGAAAAATGGGCACCGATGTTTTTGACCCATCTTGCAGAGATTTTTCTTCAAATTGTGGGATTTTTTTTTGCTGATTTTTTTGAAAGTTATTGTAAAAATAGAAACTGAATGAAGATTTCTCTCTAAATAGCCCGTTGTTCACCAGAAATATGTCTTTTTTTTACTCATCTGAAATCTCTGATTAAAACCAAAAAATAATGATTTTATTGTCGATCAAGAACTCATATCACTTTTAAATCAGAATAAAAATTTTCCAAAAAAACTATTAGATGTCGCAGGAGCATACGGGATCGCAGTGGATTTCAAACTTTAAATCGAAAAAGCCGATCTTTTATCGCGGGTGATACGTTGGCGCATAGATACGGATCTGTTTTTTTGATATAAATGTGCCGTTGAGTAGAGAAGACCGAGCTTTAGGCTATTCCCGGAGCGACCAACTTTAATTTTGCTCATTATTGGCTAACAGAACATTTTTCAATGACGAAATTGTACAGGGTATCACGTTTTACTATAAATAGATTTCGGGGTAAGAGAATTCGCTTATAATTTTAATGTTGAGATTTTCCATTTATTTTTAATGTTTCTTCAAGTTTGGATAATCCCCTTGGACCGTAGTCATTTTAAAATTCTTTAATTCTCAAATTTCAACTCCGCTATACACTGTGTTTTAGAATTTGATTGGTTGATATTATGTGTGAGTCAACAATTAACTTAAATCTAATCTAGAAAAAATCATCTAGATAAATATCACGTTATTTTATGAAAAAGTGAGAGTTAATTAGACTGAGTTTGAGATCTAGTTCATGGTCTATGAATTTTTTAACATGTTTTGGATCACTTTTTAATAATTACAATTGTGTAATTCAATTTCTGAGTTAAAAACTAACAGTGTTTAGTTGGCGAGGAGCCCAAGAGAGGGCGAGAAGAAGTCAATTTGCTCAGCTCTGACACGCTCCTACCCTCTTTCTCACAAAAATGAATAAGTCTATTTAGGATATATTAACGGGAAAGTTTTACCCGCTCTGTCTAACCGCCTGGGTAAAAAAGAGGAGAAATAGAAAAGACTCACACTGTACATGATGGACGAACAAAGATGATACCAAAAAACAGTTTCTTAGGAATTATGACTCATTTTGAAATTTTATTATGAATTACATTGAAAGTACATGTATTTGAATCAGACGGTGTAATGCACAATTTGACGAATTTTATCTCGTTCGGGCATATTTAGATCATTCGATTTTGAAGAGAGAAATTCCAGATTCTCTGCACATTAAATCTGCATTCAGATCACCATCGTTGATTTTGTGAACCTAAATTAAACTAATAACTGTCTATTTCATTGCGCTAGACTTATTAATCGTTAAATATTAAAATTTAGGAAACTGAAATTTGAAATTTTTACTTTAACTCGTTGAGTTGCCTAAAATAAATATTTTCTAGATTTTAATTTAACCCCACCTGCATTTCTGTGTTTTAAAACACAGAGACCAAACATATTTTGTGGAAGTATCATTTTGGCCGGCGGAATATTGGTACAGACCCCCGAAAGTTCCCCTTAGTTTTAATTTCAAGAATCTTGGTGTGTTTCAGAAATTGCTCGTCGGACCGGAAATGCATGATTTGGATGCAATTATTTGTTTTATGCAGTTAAAACGGCACTGGAACCAGATAATAATCTACAAATATCCCTTTATCACACTTTGGTTAGAATGCGTAGCCACAACGTTAAAATCACACGTTAAAAGGAGTAGTGGCTACGCATTCTAACCAAAGTGTGATAAAGGGATATACTTATAAAGGTTTCTTTCGAAGATGAATATTTTGACATTATTTATTTTGGTACCCGGCACCACCTGATGGTGTAAATGGCGGTCAAAATTTTAAATTGACGATTTGAGAAGGTGCGCAACGGGCGCAAGAAATTCCATAAAGAAATTCTACGTAAGATAGGCATATGAAAAGTGGGGAAGATGAAACTGAATTAATTTCCCAAAATACACATTTTTCCACCTACGCATTTTCGATGGGTAAATTTTTCCATCAAATTCCTAAAATTTTTTCTTCAGACTTATTCAAAAATTATTTATTCTGTTTCAACAAAAATTTTGTTATGGTCACGCTCTTGAGGTTTTTAATTAAAAAAAATGAATATTTATCTCTTTTTTAACGAATTGGAAGCCTGAGAATATACTAGCAAAAGTAGGCACCATAAAAATTCTCTGGTTGCCTGAAAGTGACTCTACGAGTTAAATCAAAAACATTCGCACTAAGGGGGTATAAGTTGCTGGAATTGACTTTTTGTAAGTCTTTTAGAAGAGCGGTTAATATGATTGGCTTAGATTTTTTGAATCAAGAAATTTGATTTTTAGTGAACCGGAAATGAAAAGTTTGAAAGAAAAGTTCGTCCGATCGGAACAAAAGTACCATCAAATTGAAGCTGAGAGTTCACTGATCAAAAAATCTGCTTACAGCTGATCAAAATTTTGAACTAATCAGTGTCAGATTCGATTATTAGGTTTCACATTTTTGCTTAAAAATAATTGAATTTTCTAGAATTCGATAAAGACATTTCTGGTTATTTTAATGTCACTCATCGTTTTTGGCGGGTCATATTCACCAATAAAAAATCATCATATCATGGTGGAATACCGGTTTATGCGGGTTAAAGCAAAAATATATTCGAATTTTGAAAATTCTATATTTTTTTGAATAAAATAATTGCCGCCATGAAATTGCGTCAACTTAAGTCATAATCGATAGTAATATATCATAAATTGATTCTATAAAGGGCTCAAAAAATAGTGACACCCACCCTCTTAATTTCGATTATTGGATGAAGTTGAATTTCGACCAATCATAAGCGACATTTTTTCGAATTTAAAATCTTCGAAAAAATACTTGATTTCTGAGAAATTCGAAACAAAATGTTTTTTGTCACGTGATTACCTTTTTAAATCCAGCATTTTTTGCAGTTTGTATGAGCTGATTCAATCTAAATGGATTTCCAATATCTTCTCCTGGTGATCCATCTTCTGGTCTTGAACATGGAAGACAGTGCATGACTGAAATTGCAACTGATCCGAATTCATCTTTAGCTGCAGGACAAAATTGATCTCATCAAGGTCAAAAATTTAATCAAAATATCAAGGGTGTCCGAGGTCAGTAAAAAACCGTTTTTTGAAAAAAAAATATAATCTTCAAAAAGAGTTCGTTTTCTCTGATTGGTTTGAATTTAGACCAATCAAATTCATTCATCATTCGACTGAGTTTTGAATGTATTTCTAATGCTGATTATGAATATATATTAATCAATGTTTATTTAAATGTTTTGCTTTTTTAGTTTGAAAACCGGAAAACCATAAAAATTGACCAAAATTTGATTGCTTTTTTTCCTCTGGCGCTCTGAAATTACTATCTATCTCTACTTAAAGCTTTTCAACCATTCCTGAAGCCGCCATTTCCAAAACGATAACCTACAGAAAATAATAAATCTAGGGAGAAAATTAACTAAAGCCCTGAATTACCAAGCCGTTGGTATTTTTGAACAACCTAATTCTCTATTTAATTTCTATACTTTGAATTCAGAATATTTTCTCACGAATTGATAAAAATTATTCAAAAGTTTAAAATAAAATATGTAAATTGAATCAAAAAATCTAAGATTATGGAGGATGAGCCCACATATGATATCAGGTAGCCAGTCAGACCGCGCTTCTGCAATCTCATAACGCAAAATGATCAACAGCATTTAATTTTTATAGGTCAATATCTTTAATCGAAGAACGAGCATCCTGAGTCAATGGCGGCGAATAAATCTGAATTAATTCGGCTTTTGAAAACGACTCATCTGATTAAGTTTTCAGATAGCTCAAACTGAGCACAAATATTTAAAGAAAAATAAATTAACAAAAAATGGTCAAAAACAGACAATTGTTTCCAATTTTTAAAACAAAAACTGATAATTAGACAATTTCAGTAATCTCAGAAAAAAATAAAAAAATGGTCCGATTCGGACCAATTCTTTTTTATGTTATTATTCACTAAATATTTGTGCTCAGTTTGAGCTATCTAAAAACTTAATCAGATTAGTTGTTTTCAAAAGCCGAATTATATCGGATTATTTCGCCGCCCTTGACTCAGGATGCTCGTTCTTCCTCGATTAAAGATATAAACCGCTCTAGAGTAAATAAACGCCACTTCGAATTCATACTTATCAAATAGTAATTTAGAAATTTAATTTCGGTGACATTCGAAATACATTTTCAGAATTTTCTAAAATTACCTTTCCGCCTGGTTTCAGAATTGATTTGGCAATTGCAAGGGCTTTTGTAGGGTAGCTTAAATCGTGCAGACAAAGCAAAAAAGTAACCAAATCGAATTTTTCAGTTTGAGCTAGGTTCTTGGCATCAAATTCAAAAACATTTTGACAAAAGAATTCAACATTCGGAGTTCCAACTTTGTTTTTTTCAGCTCTTTTTATCGCCGTTTACAAAATTTTCATCGTTAAATTGAGGTCATGTGCGACCAAAAACAAGAAAAAATAACGTTCAAGCAAAAATTTCATCTTGTTAAAATTTTTTGAAATCTCAATTTTGAGAAAAATTTTAAAAATAATGTGATATTCTTACAGTACTTATTTAGTAAACGTGGCTTTCGATGCTGGTTTCATCGATATCATACCCAATGACTTGTGCATTTGGATATGCTTTTGCCAAAGAAATTGACGATTTTCCGCATCCACATCCAAAATCCATTATTTTACCACCAGTAGCGAGTTTGGAAGAAATATCAGAAAAAAGTGGATTAGTCTAAAAAAAACTTTCATTTGAACATACATCAAACTTGTCCAAAATTAATATTTATCCAATATTATCATCACGCGATTCGTGGCCCGAAATGGGACGCCATAAATACCAAAAAAAGATTTTATATGAACTCGGGCATCGTAATCAATATGGATTAGGAACCCTCAGCGTACAAATCAAGCCGATTTGAAAAGCACCCGAGGAAACTACTAGTCAATCAAAAACCTGAAATTCAGAATAACTCAATGAAATTGGTTAAACTTAAAGCGGCTAGCCAATCGTTTTCTCGCGTCCTTCAAATTGGCCAAATTAGTTCGCTGAGGTAACTTAATCCATATCATAGATTGGTATCTCTAGGCCTCAATTTTAGCGTTTGTGTTTGACCAATGAGAATAACGGATATCACGACGTTGTCAAATGATGGCTCCGAAAATAAAATATATCAAGTGGTGAAACAAGTTTCTTATTATTGACAAGTATAATTTACCTTTAAAACACTTCCGATTTTATTTTCATAAAAATCAGCCAAAATTAGGGTTCAGATTCTGAACTTCAGAACGTAAGAATTTTAGGGCTTAGTGTCCCCAAAATAATTGTGAAACTTATATTCTGAAATATGACTAAAATAGTTTATCTCAGCCAATCGTCTCAATGCATTCAGCATTGTTGAAATCATGATTCTCGACCGCGATCAAAAAAATTTTTTAAATTGTTGAATCAAATTTGAAAAACTAATTTTGATAATTTGACCTCTAAGTCGTCTAGGTTGTCCCGTAGTCGATGCATTTGAGATCACCGGACATTTTCCCAAAACTCATTTTACGTAGAATTTTACAGGGATGACGAAAATGAGCTTTATTTTGAATAAAAAAATTACCAAAGCTGAAGTCTGATTGGTTCAAGTTTAAACCAATCAGGATCCCCCGACGTTCTAGCATGTAAAAAAAAATGAGCTGGATCTGACTGCGGACACACTAAGTCGTGCGCATATAAACGTTGTCTGAACCCTAGCCATGAGTGCCTCTATAAGAGAAGCTACATTTCGATAGCTATTGTATGTGACACCATGACCGGTTTTGAAGGCAGCAGAAACTTTCGGTAGTTGCTCTCCCACAGAGGCGGTTAAATCTATATTTTCTTTTTGGGTCGTAATAAAAGCATAAGCATCTGGTTTAACTTGAAATAAATCATCTTCGCAATCTAGAATGCCACCCAGTGTCATGGCTAAACAAGAAATGGTTAGTAGACTGTCCCAGATCTCAAAAATAAATAAATTGGGTTCTGACGGAATTTTGGATCGATTCCTTGAGACAGGGGACCGACTTGAAAAAAACTGATCGGATTGACCTGATAGGATCGAGCCGAAAATAAAAGGGCTTGATCGGCTGGTTTCAAGAGCTAGAGCTGATTTTTTGACAAGTGAAAATTCAGCGATTTTAACGAAACCTGTTTTTGAATTAGGGTCGGCGACCATTTGGTCGACCTCAAATAACTGAAAATACTGAAAGGTTGCTAGAGAATAAAACCTGGTCAAAACTTAAAGTCAATCTCACTATCAAAAGAATCCTTAGGGCCGACTTTCTAGTAAACTTATTAGCAACTATTGGATAATTATTTCCTGAAGCGCCGCTAGAGAGCAAAAACGGATCTTATTTTCTAAATTGCTCTCTAGCGACTTTTTAGTTCATTATAAACTCATAGTGCACTAGAAAATCGTTCCTAAGGATTATTCTGACTTTTAAAAGTTTCAATTACAAATCGTCCGAGGATTTGCTTGGGTTTTTGTTTTTACGTTTTCACTGAATGATAGTATTTACCTTGGCACCATTCTTTCAAATATCTTTCGTCACATTTGATATTTTTGGCTAGATTTTTAACTGAACTTTTCTCTTTTAGCCCTTCGAAAATGCCATTTTGAATACCGATTTGAATGATCTGGAATTTGATATAGCCGGTCACACTTTGCTCCACTGCCTGCATTTTTTAACAGAAATTGACGTAATTCGATATTACTAAATTTATTAACACAATTTGCTAACCAAATCTTATTCTGAAATTTAATCTTAAATTGAGAAAAAATATTTGTTTTTCGCGATTTTAAACAAAAAGTATTTGAAATCACGTGCTTTTCAAACTCAAGGTCAAATTAATAGAGAAAATTAGTTCACTTCAGGGCACGTCACTTCAGCCATATTTATAGGGAGCGCAGCGGGCTAATTTCTAACTTTTGAACGGTTGCTGTTAAAGAAAAACGAGAAGAAAAATCTTGGGAGAATTCAAAATGAAAAAAATTATTTTTTTTCAAAAATCCGATTTTTTACCGGTCAAATTTTTTTTTAAGTATTTTTTTCCGATTTTTGGTAGAATTTTTTTTCAAAATTGTATGCGGCATTTTTAGATTAAAGTAAAAAATCAACAAAAATTTTTTATAAATGCTTTTTTTAGTAAAACTAAGTTAATTGTAGAGCTTTCGATTTATTATAATCATTTTCGATACAGGTTTTTTTTTTCGAATGAAAATTTCGAGAAATGCATTAGATAAAATTCGTAGTGGTTCGAAATTAGGTAATTAAAGACCCACATTCAACTTTTTCAAAGGCGTCATTAACACTGTAATACAGCCACGGATGAGATTTATTTTCGAATTTAGCCTGCTTATTAGCGTAGGGTTTTCATTAGTGATCAACAGACCTTCAAATGCTACTCGCTCATGGTAATTAGGCAGATTTTTAATAACCCAATTTCGAGACCCACTAAGCGAAATTACTCTAATGCAATTTTTGCGAAATATTTCTCATTCGAAAAAAAAACCTGTATCGAAAATGATTATCGAAAAAGCATTTATATCATATCTCAAAAACCAAAAAAAAAATTTTATCCTTCGAAATAACCAAAAATTTTTTTCACAAATTTTTTTTATTTTCAACAGGTAGCAAATTTTTTTGTGACAAGTTGTCACTGACAACAGTCCTATTTCTGAAAAATCAGGATAATGGGGATACTGGATGGCCAAAAAGTGTTTTTTTCTGTCTGGAATCGTTTTTTCTGGATCAAAAACCTCCGTGAGGTCAACGAATTTGTATCAACTACTGTAGTTCTCTTTGTAGTTATACCGCTGCGCACCCTTCATATTTATCAATCATTGTTGTTAAAAAAGAAAAGTCGAGAAACGATTTCTGAGTCATGAATAATAACTAAATTTTCACTGGTATCATACTATACTACGTATAACGACGCTTCTGATCGAAATATGAGCATAATTTGAAAGATGAGCATTTTACGATAATAAACATCGTAATCAAAATCCTTGATGTGGGTGTGCGTGACGATAATTGAGATTTCTCAGATAACTTTTTTGATTGGACTATTTTGTAGTGAATTTTTCACTGAGTTTTTTAACTTGCAGGATTACCTCTCGTGGGAAATGCCGTTTTCATGGTTTTTGAGGGCAAATATCTGGGAAACTATACATTTTGATACCTAATTGTTTAGCCTGGTAGATTAATTGAACCTAAATCTCACATCCCAAATTATAATCAAGGATCACTGTTTGCTCGACCAATCAGGAACTAGCGTCAAAGCAAAGTCATATTTTGTAGCAAAAAGCCTATTTTTTCGTGAGTTTTGGGGGTAGAATAATTATTTTTCGATTTTAACCCTTGGAAGCTCCGAACCGATTAATCGGCTTTGAAAATTTTAAACTCTCTCAAATAAGAGAAAAAAAGCTGTAAACAAATAATGAGCCAAACCCAACATAGAGTTTTCGCCAAGGAATTCAAAAAATGAACTTAAAAATTTTTTCGATGATCGGTTCAAATTTTTTAACCTTACTTTTTTTCTCAATTTCGCCGAAAAAAGTTAACATCGCTGATCCTTTAATCCTGTTGAACTTTCAAAATTTTCTGAGGATATCAGTTTTTAGGAAAGTGGTTCTGGAATCTTCTACTGAAAACATAATCACTTTACTGTTATCTGAACTCTTTTTATTTTTTTGTGAGTGATATCTCGAAAACTGAAAATAATAGAAAATTCATGACTTTAACAAAACGACTTTTTAAAAAAAAAATAATATCTCATTTCATTCTACAAAACTTTTTAAAGAAGTGTTTTTTAAGAACCACAAGAAACGCACGCAGGTCGTGTACTATCGTTTTGTAAAATTCGAAATAAATTCGGTCTAGAAAACCCAAAAAACGATTTTGAGCTGATTTTAAGAGGCTCGCGGAAAAGCCTATTTTTTCCTAGAGTTTTTACTCACAATGTTGGAACATATATGAATGAGCAGCTGATGACCCCGCGGAGGGAGTGTACTATCGAAACCTTAATTTTTATGTTTTTTCTCTTCGAAAGCTGTCCTTAAATTTTCAAAATCAAGAAAATTAGGTGAAAATAAATAAATAAAAAAAATAAAAATTGATGAAAAAGTAGGTTCCTGGCTAAGTATGGAGGTAAAAATACTACCAGTCATCTTCAAATTGTCCATATTTACAGAATAAAATAGTCAAAATTAAATCTGAAAAATTTGTTGGTTCAGCCTCATTTCATGGGGGGGGTAAGTTAATTAGAATTCATATTTTTTCAAAAAATCTTAGATAACTTTTTAGATTGCTCTATTTTGTAGAGAATTTGTCACTGAGTTTTCTAACTTCCAGGGTTTTTTCCGAATTTTTTTTCGAATAAAGTAGGTTTTAGAAAAGTTATAGTTCAGAATTTCAACAAAAACTAGAAATTCACAAGTCGTTCTTGAGTCTTTGGAGGGAAAAATGACCTCAATCCAGGCTTTGTGGTGAATTTGATGGGCAAATTGAAAATGTTCTATATATTTTCAAAGACGAGTAAGCTTTTGCGTGAGGCTCCCAAATTAGCTGTTTTGACCACTATGAGCAAAATTTTCAAAAAAAGGCTACGCTTGGAGATGCGCATCCATATTTTAAAGTAAAATTGCAAATAACAAGAAAAATTAATGAGAAATAGATGAGCAGTAGGCTTTTTAGTACTTTGAGGGACGCCTACTGAAAATCATTTTCTGAGCGTAGGTTGAAGTATTAGATGCGTTTAATAGTACTAACCACTTCCTTAATAGTTGTACTACGTATTTGAAAAATAAATATATGATTTCTGAAGCCAGGTTTCTCAGAAACTTTACTTGAAAATGTGTACAAAATATCCCAATTATCGTTACTCACATCCTTAAATGCAATTACAAGATTTTCTGGGAAGATATCTGGAGACCGTTTTATGAACTAGATGTTTTGGATGACCGAAAAGTGGTGCTTGAGGCGAATTTATACTTCGAGTGAAAAAAAATCACCGAAAGTGATATTTTCGCATGATTTAAATTGCCCTCTGGCGCCACTTTGTAGTCATGTTTTGGCAAGTGGATTTTAAGCGTTTTTAGTAAACCATTTTTAAATTGGGTCGGCGACCATGTGGTCAACCGTCGACTTCAATTAACCGGTCATACTTCAACGTCAATTTCAAGGACACCGTATTGAGTCAATACTATTGACGTGAGAATTAGCAATTGTCCCCAGCTTTTTTATGTGATTTCATTTTCGAGTAAGGAAGATTAGAGTGGCCCAGGTGTGAAGCATTTCTGGGAAAAGCTAAGTTCCTAATTGGTCGAAAACAAAGTTGCTCAAAACTGACTTTTGGCCCTGCAAATGGAATTGCAAAGTCAACTTACATCAACCTTACCAAAACCTTGAGAAGATCTATGAGAAGCCTGGCGAATATAGAACTACAAAAAATATTATCCATATTCTCTTTAACCTACATACGCAGAAGTTATGAACAGTGACGTACTCAGCGGTGGCAAATCAAAAAGAAAGAAAAAATTTTGATTTTACGAATATTTTATTTTCATTTTTTGACACATAAAATAAATCCTAAAATCACGATGACAAAGTTCATAAAATCCATTTTTATTATATTTTTGCAAGTTAAAATCTCATTTGATTTTTTTAGGGCCCCGATTCCGGGTCGACAACATGGCTTTTTCTCAAGAACTGCAAAAGATAGAGAAAAGATAAAAAAGACAAAAGATAGAGAATTTCAAAAACACCGATCATTTTAAATAAAAATGTTTTCGGAAAAAGTTAAATTATTAAAAATAGAGATCGCAAGTCACTTTGGCCAGATATGGCCAGCGCTGAGTATTTGGGTTAAGGATCGAACAGGTCACCCTGATTTACCTCCGATTCACACTCCGATTTGTGACTTGTCACGCTATTTACAGATGGAGTATGAATCATATGTATGAATCACTTCTTTCGATGCCTAGCCTTCATATACACTTATTATTTCCTTTGTTTACTTTCATTACCTTAATATGGTGAAATATTTTATCTGAAAGCTGTGCAATGAAAAAATTTTAACAGTTCAATACAAAGTCATAAATAAAATGCAAATTTACAAACAAAAAAAAAGGTGGGTCAGTTTAAAAAAAAGCTACCCTAGAATATTAATATTTTATTGACAATTTGTGGCCAATCTGCATATACAAACTAGATTGCAATAAACTAATAATAATAATATATGAACTGTACTCGGTTCATCTAAGAATATTAACACCACCACACCTTGTCTCTTTTACACTACACTTGTAGTGTACTTTTTTATATTTCATTAAAAAGTAAAAGTTTAAATAACTCTTACGCACGTATAATTTCTTTAGTTTAATTTACTTTACGATTAATCCTTTTCCACATGCAAAAATAACATACTAGCCTTATTTACTCAAAAAACATGATTCGCTGGCCACTTCCTAAC
>SCLH01000459.1:183692-204993 GCA_004367855.1 Oikopleura vanhoeffeni | reverse complement strand
GTCTATTTTGCGCATTAATTAACATACAAAATTTCTTTTTAGTTATGATCAAACTATGAATCGTTTATTGGACTAAATACTATATTTAATTTTTTTTGCAGAGAAAATCTCAAACTTGATAAAGTTTACTTAACTCCCGGACAACCAGAAACCGGAACTTTCGCCGTCACACCCATAGTGCCTATTGAAGGCGTATACTTTGACGCTTAGCTTCCGGTGAAACTGGATTAGATATGCAATTCCACTTATTCTCACGATTGACGATCAATATCTTATTTAAGTGGTCTTAGAACAAATGAAACATTTTTAATTTTTCGGATGTTTGTGAACTCGAGTTAACTGCGAGAGAAAGACGGTTTACGTAAGTCTCACATCTTCTCAGGAAAAACCATTAGTTTTTAAGAAGACATATAAGTTACACAATTAATCACGTGGAAAACTTCTGGACACCAATGCCATTTTCTCGGATTTGCATTAGTGGTCTATGGTCGTCTGAATAAGGATTCATTCTCGCCGGCGCAAAATAACACCCACTAAATGAGATTAGATGAAATGTTACCAGAAAATTTTGTTTTCATTTGAGAGCGTATAAGCTGGTAAATGAAACAGAAATAAAAAAATATACGATTATGCTAAATAATGTTGATAAAATCACAAAATTAAAACTCTTATTAAACTTATTATCATAGATAAAGAGTTTACTTTCAGTGAAATTCTTTAAGTTTAGGATATATGAATATAATATAAGTCGAACCTGGCTTTCCAAAATTTTCTCTGATGTTAAATTATCTCTAGCATTTCCTTTAAATTGTAATTCGACTTCTTGCATTAAAAAGTACATTTTAAAATGCAAAAAATAAATTATTTTGAGCAATAAAATAATTTTTGGGAGATAAAAAATAAAATCATGTTTTGTTTGCATCAGATGGCAAAACGAATAGAAAATTGACTATATCTCCGGCTGTGGCTGATATAGGTTTTGAAATCAACCTAAGCATTCCAGCTAGCATTCTGCAGAGTTATTGAGGGAATTTTGACTCAAGATCTGAAAAACAAAGCAATCTCGTAAAAATATTTATATATTAACGGAAAATTTATTTTGAAATATTAATAAGTAAAATATCAATTTACAGAAAAAATCTTGAAGATTTTAATAACCTACCCTTTCAATACCGCATTAGTAATGCTTATACCAAAACTGTTCCCAAAATCTCAACCTTTGCTATCCAGAGAAGATGCTCATTCAAAAAACACAGTCATTCGTCAGCATATTATCCACATCACGTGAATCTTAAATCCCAAAAATTCTTTAATCACTTTTGCCATCAGGTCGAATTTAATATGAACTGACTTTTATCTTCTTTCAAAAATATTGTGCAAAACTGTTTTTTTATTTTTTGAATTTTTCGATAAAAGCACTCTAAGAAATAATTCTTCTACATATTGGCAAACAAATAAACTTATATCAAAAAATTCCAAATACTTTCTAAAAACTGATATCTCAAAATTTTTCTACTATGTTTCGATTTCATACAATAATTTTTTAAAAATTTCGACGAAAATCCAAAATAAAGTACTGGAAAAAAAATCTTTCCAAACGGCTAATTGTATAAAATTTTAACATGTTTTGGACAGAAAAATGTTCGCTCTTGACGCATTTGTAATGTAAGTCTTGACGACGTTATTCGCCCGTTCGCCCCCAAATTTTTTTTGCCGTCAATATCAAAAAGTTTGAGGGGGGTTAAAAATGGCAAAAAAATGAAAATTTCAATTTGTAAACGTATCTCCAGAAGGATGTTTCATGACGAAAAATTTCTGAAATTTGCATCAAACGGTTCCTGGGCATGTTTAGACTTATCCAAATGTTATACCATTTTCGCAGTATACTTCGTGTTTTAGACCAAAAATGATATTTATCGTTCAAATTGTCATTTAATTCTAAACAAATAGAAAACCAGTTTCTTTCAATAAAAATTTTTCAGCCCAATTAATCTTAGATTTTTTGGATTCGATTGTCCCATAATCCAATTTACATTCATCTTTGAAAATCACATTTTAAAAATTGGAAAAAAAACCCAAAAATTTTCGAAATTTTTCGGGAAAAAATATTTTTTCGAATTCTCGGCAAAAAAATATAAGGTTTCCTCAATTTTTGAAACTTGCTCCTACACTCTGTTTTGTCTCCGGCTGCATTACATCAGAAATATTCATTTTTTCTAATGGTCTCGAAAAGTTCTATCTTGAATGAAGTATTCTTAAATAACAACGAAAAAATACGACTTTGGGGCAAAAATAAACAAAAACGACACTTTTCTATTTTTGACGCACTTTAGGTGAAGGGCAAAATTAGCATTTCTCTGGAAAAAATCAAAATGTTTTAAAATAAGAGGGAAAAAAAATACGACTTATAAAAAATTTTTTTTGCTCCGTCAACTCACATTTACCGTTGGTTTCGAACATCTATTAAAAGGTTGAAAATAATATGTGTCCAGAGATTACCACCCAACTTTTATTCCTGAATTTTATCAGATGCCATAAGAATAAAATGAAATAGCTTTGAAAAGTTTCCAGCCTATACAAACCCCCTTAATTAGGGTCCAGTGGCATTTATGGCAGATACGGGATATGGGCTTCGTGATCAAACAACTTTCACTGGTTTATATATTTTTCTCATATACCACCCAACTAATGTCCAACTCCAGGCAACTTTGTAACTAAATAATTTTCGAGTTATTGCTTGTTTAAGAAAATTTAGCTCGAATGAACTTTTCAATTCCACAAATTAGAAATTTTGGAAAAAAGTTCACGAGCATATAAAAATGCCTTATTTTTCCTATCAAATTTTTTTACAGTAAAAATTTTTTTTCAATCAACGAAAAAACTCTCAAAATGGCCACTTACTTTTCGCTAGTTGACCACATATTTTTTATATATATTGAAAAATCATACCATATTTTTTTTGGATTACGGTCGAAACTATTTGAATATTTTGAAAATTTTCTTATTTCTTGTTCAATAAACTTTAAAATTATTTTTATGCAATCCTTAGCTGAAAATATAGTTAGAAGCTTCTTTACTTTTATCAAATATTGTCCCTCTTTTTGTTTCTTCTCTATTGTTTATACTCTGCATCATACTTTTTTGAATGAAAATACGGTTTGCCGAAATGCTACTTCTACCCTCTTCATCAAAAATAAAAAAAAATTAGTCAACAACTTGCCTAATGCGTTACCGACCCATCCACCAACGTAAAATTTAATAAATTTATCAGGAATAATAATACTTTTCTTTCATTCATAATTTCGTTTTTTCGTCTTTTTAGAAATTAATTTCGATTTTTACCTTAGAACATACAAATTAAATTATATAAATTTTCGCGCGTGATCAGACCATTTTTGAAGCTTCTAATTAATAAATTTTAATGTAATTTATACACCTAAAGTACAAAGGCCGTTTTAGATGTTTATTTAAGTCCGATTTATAAAGTAAAAATAATCATCTGAAAAAAACATATTGATATCAAATTAGCTCAATAGTGTAACGTACGTTGAAATCTTTTTTCGAAAATTATGAGTGCAAAAGTTTCGATGAGACAAAAAAAATTTAAAAATGCTAATCTCCAAAATGCACGCCCCTAAGTCAGAAAGCAAAAGCGCCCAGGTCTTAGCTTTCCACATATTAACATTATATAACTGACGTGTTATCTTACTAAATTAAAATTTAAAATTCGTTTCAAAATGGCCAAATATTTATGACGTAGAGCCTCAATATTGTCATCTATCACGTTTAGGGCCAACGTTTATTTTTCTAAGGTTCTTGATGGCTTTTAATTTAAAAAAATAACCGTCCACACCACCCATAATAAATTGTTATCACTATAACTTCATCAGTGTTAAATTATTCACTTACTTATTTGAGTGAACTTACTCAACAAGGCTCATTCAATGTATACTTTAGCAGAGAAACCGTAAATTAAATAATTGTTCTATAAAAATAATTTTTTTACATTCTCTATTACAAGTATACATACAGTGTTGAGACCAATGGCAACATGACACATGGCACACATGAACAGGCAACACTTTTTCGCCAGATTGATTTTCTGCAAGACCTATGACATATGGGCAACACTCTTTGAACTTCTCGTAATTTTCTACTGTATGTCCCTTTATCCTACTGCATTCAAAAGAAAATGGTGACATTCGACACCTCCCTTTCATTGTCTTAGAAGTGAATTTCATTACCTCAGAATGTTCAATGAATCATCGCAAGAAAAGTCACTTCCATCAAGTTCCAACCAATAAAAATCTGAGTGTCAAATATAATTTTTCCCATCGCAGTTAAAAAAGACATACCATAGGTTGATAAGTTAAAAACTGCTTTCTAAAAACACATTTTTCCCTTAACGTAGACACTTTTTTGCGCTAATGTGATAAAAATTCACTTTCTCATTCAGGATATATAACACCACATTTATCACGGGTTGGTTGACGTTATTTTCTGAACTTAAATCCATTAGCTAGACTCAGAACATTTAAACGTCAGCCCAAACTCGTGATTATCAATTTCCATATTTTTGAAACTATATTATTATATTAAACTGTTTTCAGGCTATAGTATTAAATGTTGTTTAATACAAAATCTCGCAAAAAAAATTCCATATATTAATTCAAGTATGTCGCCAACAAGAAAAAAACACTAAAATGTCTTCGAAATATTACCCCCGGCTGTAGACATTGGTTTTCACAAAAAGCTACAAAAATAAAGAGCTGAACCAGAAAAAAAATAAAAGATCCTAGATTATCGTGACGAATTTTTATATAAATTATCCGTTGTTATTTAGTATTCTTCACCGTAGACAAACCAGCAACCTAGGTATTACCCATTACCGTTTGCTGTTCAAAAATTTCTCGGAAAACAGTATGTTTTTTATAGTTGCGAAATGAAAAGTTTTCTGTGAAGGGAATTCCCTCCATAAACTAATTAACTGATGTTATATTTTAAAACTCTCGCCATAACGATAGCTGGGATTTCAAATATAATCCCCAGTTACCATTTTATGTGGATTCTCCACTCACAGCAATTTATTCGCAAGTAAAAAACACATACGTATCTTCTCAGAATTGTTGAAAGCAAACGTTATATACCGCGTAAATGAAAAAACTATGACTGTTTCTCGCAAGATGAGGAATACCCTATATCACCACATATCCGAAAAATCCCCCAAAATTTTTTTATTCATCAAAAAAAATTCGTGCCACGAATTATCTACATTTTTTATTTATTTTCTCTGATTCAACTCTTTATTTTGTTGAAAAACACATACAGCTTGAATATTTTATGATCTCAGGTGTCTTTATGATCATACTTGTGTGAACTACTTCGCCCACATACTATCATCGAACTTTTGTGCAACACTTTTAAACTATACAACATGTATATCAACCGTAAAAACTAAATATAATCAAGTTTGGGGGTTCGAGTAGTGCATACCTTCGATACACTTTTATGTTTTTTTTTCACCCCCCTTTTCCGAATTCCGATTGTATTGCCGAATTTTGTATCAGCTACTCAAGTAAAGATTTCTCCATTTACAAATTATTTAAGATTCATGCGAAAAAATCATTTTCGCTATCTAGTTTGTTCTCTTAGAAGAACTTTGAGAAAAAATGTATTAAATTTTAACTGTTCCGCATATCAAACTTCTCACTTTTATCACCAGGTTAATTATGATAGTATTCGCTATTAAAACATGGGTTTGTAACGCTGCCCCGGAGATTACACAATTTTACCTAATTTAACCAGCATATGTGGTAATTATTCAGAAAAACTTCCCAATTTGTTTTCTCGAAAAACTTTTTCTAAAGTCTGCTTTTAACACGAGATTTTGATGAAACTATTAATAAAATCGATTTGAACTAAATATGTTTCCAATTGAAAATTAATTATTTTTTTAAAAACTTTCCAATTCATATTAAAACATTTAGTTGAAACCTCAAGCACAGAAATTCCAAAGATCACATTTTGTATCAAAAGAAGCCTCGAAGCGTTGGAAAATTCGCATTCATCACAATATCCAATCTTTGCGAAATTTTTTCAATTCCTTACGACTAGAAGATTCTATAACGGTAAATCTAAATGATAAAATTGCTCCACAAAATAATTATCATTAATTTATTAGAGTCGCTTTTTTTCGTTGCCTTACACTAAGGGTATTTTCTGAGGAGAACTAGACTATGATATCACAAACGGTTTTGCATGCTGAATTTTACACCGAATTTGTAGTGTAAAATATTTGTCTGTTTTTCCGGTGATTACGTTTATGCACTTCAATTAAATCATAACATTAATCAATCAATTTTTGTTTTTTTGGCCGCCGAAACCAAAATTTCGATTAAGACAATAAATCATATGGTTTAGCTTCTATTGGAGTCCTGACACAAAAATAATGCTGACATGAGGAGATATCATTCTGATGTGTTTTTTAGGAGCTTTAAAAGCTACCGATAGTGATTGTTATCAGATTACTGTTTAAATTACAATCACCCGAAGATTTTCTTCAAAGCAAAGTTTTGGATATCAGTCTCTCCTGTGTATCCAAAATAGGCTTCGGTTAACTGTAAAATCTGCGACACCCACTCCTTAAGGTATCGGTCCCTAAATTTAACATATTCTCGATAAATATAAGCCAAACAGAGAGCTTCAAGGACTATATTCAGATTAGCCAGTTTGTAGAACAGCCTTCAGCTTAGCGAACATGTGTCAAACTTTTTTGCATGCCTACACTCCTTCGACACATAACGCCGAAAGGAGCCTAAATCAAAACGCGAAAATCTATTCCTCCCAGGTCTTTATTTTGAAATAACACAAATTTGTAAAAACTGTTAATTAATTGTATATTAAACTTCTGAGGAGCGCTTTGTCGATATGTATAGTTCATTAGTATTTTAAAAAGGTCCGAAAAAACGGTTTGGTTTTTTTCCACTTTCGGAAAATCTATCTCCTCCTAGTTAAATTCAAAATTCACTCAATTTTTGAACGGTAGTCGAAACAAATAGACTTCTGAGGCGCTCTTTTTTTCAATTTTGACCCCAAACTCAAAATGAGATTTTTGCAAGGTCACGTGAAAATTTTCCGAAAAAAATGTGGTTCTTCTTTTGCGAAAGTTAGTCTCAGAAAAGCTGCGGAAAACCACTGAAGAGGAAAGTGGTTACTCAACCGAAATTTTGAAGTTAGTGGTCAAATTACACACAACTTATTTTGACTAATTTTCGAAAAAATACTTAGAAAAAAAATCGAAAAAAACGCAAAATTTTCGAAAATTTTTTTGTTGTCATTTGGGTTGTTTGTCTTGTTAAAACATAACAATGATTTGGGGTTGCATTTTATGAACTATAACTCAGGAAAATTGTAAACCACCATACCCTTAAGGGATTTGTAACTTTAATATAGTAATCTGATACAATCCACTCTACGTTTACACCTCGCTTTAAAAAGGCCTCCTAAAAAATAACTCAATACGATTTTCTCCTTCAATTGTCACATTTTACATTATTTTTGTTCACCTCCAGAGAAGCTCAACAATAATGCAAAGCTCCCTTTTCTCTAATTTTGCTTTGCGCCATAAAACCAAAACAACAATTATTGATCAATTTATATTTAAATGAAAAGTTCGCTATTTTTTCTTTTCCGCTACCAAATTTAAAAAGCACCAAAAATCCTTAAAGGTGTTTGAAATACGAAAAACGATCTCTGACACAAAAATAATAATGAACAGACGGAGAATGCGTTATTGTATTTTTAGCGGCTTTTTAAAAGCGTAGTGTGATTATCAATTTATTTTTAAATCACAATTCACCGAAGAGTTTCCTTCAAGATGGCAAAACTATTTTGATATCCACTCTGCCAGTTTATCCAAAAACACTTACGTTAAAAGGGTCAAAAATTACTACGACACCCACACCCTTAAGGGGTATACATTATTAGGCTGGAAAGTTTTTATCAACTATAACTTTCATTCGTGGTAACAACTTATAAATTCAGAATGTTGCTTCTAATCTCTAGAAAAAATTTTTTTTTAAATTGTTTCCATAGCATGTTCGACCAACCTGTAAATTAATTAATCCGAAGAAAAACAATTTCTTTAAAGTCGTATTTTTTTCACCTTATTTCAAATATGGACAACTGTTGGTTTTTTCACAGACAGCGTTACCTTTTCTAAATAACAAAACTTTAATTTAGATCCGAGATCACCTGAATTTAAGATTGATTGTCAGAAAAGGACGTTGAAGCAAAAAATGTACAACACGTAAAAATATTATTCTTAAGGTTATGTTTTGAATTACACAGATTATCTACCAGACTCATATCATGTGGAATTTTAACATGTACATCTTACGAAAATATCAACCTTCAGACCTTGTTAAGAAAATTTGGAAAATACATTTCAAAGTTTCTTATATTATAATAAACTTAACCACATGAATTAAATGATGCAAAAAAGTGCTATAAAAATTATGTCCTAACTTAAATATCTTTTCTTGCAATCCCGTTCTCCTCATGTCTAAACTAAAAGGTTCCACCAATATGGAAAATGGTTTATCGTGAATCGAGGAGATCGTCGTAGTGTTAACGACAATTATCTAGAAAAATACAGAACGGACCAAAACAATTTTCTTGCGGATTTTTATACACTGCATTTCGCGAGGACAATTAACAGAATGTTCAGATAAAAATTTTCGCCACACTAAAAATAGTATTTTAGGCACTTCTGGAATAGATTATTTTTTCGATGATTCGCCGGAATCGGGAAAAAAAATCACACGGTTAACCCCACCTGCACTAGCGTGTTTCAGAACCAGAGACCAAAAAATATTTTGGGGGGGAGTGTCATTTTGCGGCAATATCGACAACCCCCGATTATTCTCTCTATTTAATTTCATAAATTTTTGATTTAGAAATTTCTCAGCAGACCAAAATGCATTATTTGGATCAATTTTTTTTAAGCAGGTTAAAACATATGGAACAATAATTATTACATGGTAGCCAAATTTTATTTTACAACGCGCCCTATTCTGAAATGGATTTTGTGGCTCAAAATCGAAGTAGTGCCCTTAAATGGGGCTTTAAAAAAAGTCAGGGTTTTGACCAGTAGCATGACCCCAAAATCCTTTTTTTGCCCCGGAATCTTATTCTGTTCAACAACCCTGCTGTCAAAGTTTTATTCAACTACTGTATTCTCGTGTTTACCGATCGGCTCCCTAACTATGTTGTGTTCTAACCACTCTCTGCCAGGTGAGGAGTAGGACATCTCGTGAGGGGGTTAAAATGGGTGTTTTGACATTTTCGTCATTTAGGCATGATATCATATTTTGTAAGAATACAATTTTTCAAAATGAATAAGAAATTTCACGAAAGTTTCTTAGGTGTAAGATAGTAAATCGGCTATTTAGTAAATCGGCTATATTGCAGAAAATTGAAGTTTTTGACATTTCTGGATTTAGAATTTTTCTGATATTTAGCTCCGGTCAATAAAATCATAATATTTCTAATACTCATCAAATAATATTTCAGGGCATGCTTTTTTCGATCATAATTTAATATTAATATCACATAGCAATTTTGCAAACTTTCATACTTATGATTGTTCAAAAAATTGATTATTGTTCAAATATTTTTAGAAACATATACTAACATAGTATTCTGATGATTTCCCGCTAACTCGTTCCGCCAAAATATGATACAACTCAACAAGTCATATTTAGTAATATAGCAAATTACTAATAGCTATTACTATCTCACGGGATATCTATTTAAACTAAAATTTATCTCATCGACGCGCTTTAAAGTTTCGTCCGACGAAATTTCACACAGTTCCCCACTTGGAAAAAATTTTGAAATTAGTTTCTTAGATTATGGATTCAATATAACTTCCCCTCTTAGACTTCTTCAATCACATTAATTAAGGGTAATCAACGGTTTTTAATTTCAGGTTAAGAGAATATAAACTGCAACAAAATAGCCTCAAAAGGCCAAAAAACATTTCTGCTCTTATCAAAAAAGTTCGAGATTTCTCAATTTTCGAGTTTTCAATTTTTTTCTGTATTTTTTGGGAAAAATACATAAACCTCAATTTTGATAAAAATTTCTAAATAGTAAAAAGTAGTGAGCACCTTTTTACTACCAGTTTTGCAGTAGCTTTAATTTGAGTAGTTTCGGTTCAATCGAATGAAAATAAATTTCGCTAGAAACTCCATAAAAATGACTTCCGGCTGACAATAAATGCATTTTCTATAAATAAGTAGCACATATATTGAAAAAAATTAATTCCACCGGAAAGAAAACGACATAGTCCTCAACTAATACTAAATTTAAAAACAAAATCGATTCGAATCGTGTTTGAGAAATAGCCTTTAAATCATTAACATCGCACAAAAAACGAGGTTTCATAAAATTCTAGACAAAAGTCGATCAACAAATTCCTCTCAACCGTTTTGAGATAAAGGCATTAAAGACAAATGATGTGTTCTACAATTCCCTCACTGCTGCTTGGTGCTCAAATTTATATTTTTTCACTTACAATTGGAGCAAAGATAATCACTCAGATCTTTTCAGAATTTTCAGACTTGTTCCGTTTTATTTTGACGTATCTAAAATTTCAAAAAAACCGTTGAGACTCCTTAAATTAACTATCACAAAGTTTAAAAGGTAGAGCGAACAATTATCAATTATTTTCCATGAAGTACTTGCTTTGCAGATAACCCAACATAACTTATCTGGCGTTATTTACTCACATACCTTATCTTATATTATTTATTTATTATGAGAACCAGGTTTGTAACATATGTAATCATTTTTGACGTTATCTGCGTAACAATACATTTCAAGGAAAATATTTTTAATGTTCGTCACTTTTCCAACTATTTTCTTTGCCCCAGAACTTCCTGGAAGTAATTTTTTTTGCAAATGGACTAAAATGTTCCTAAAAAACTGGCTAATTTCAACTTTTATTCCATTCAAGTCAAATTATTTATCAGAAGTAAGACTTAACAAAAATGCCTTTCAGTAATCCCATAAAATTTTACCTATCATCAAAAAAATTTTTAATATTTTTATTAATTCGGAATCACAATTTTAAATATTTCAATAAAAAGTCTTGACCATTCAAGCGCTTGCTCAAGGTAAGCCTTACACATCATCATATAGCTATGTTACTATTAGCCATTATATAAAATGAATTTAGAAAATTTATTTTGTCGAAGTGATTATTTTTAAAGCCATGATTTAAAATTTAATTGTCAAACCGTGAATAAAAGTATACACTCCCTAAAGTCTAACGAAAAAAGAAACATTACATTTCCCTGAGCTAAACGGTAAAACATTAAATCACATCAACGCCCATGATCATCTTGTAAGACGATTTTCTGTTTACTTTTAGGAAACCGCTATGTAATTATTATTATTTGTTGTCATATTGAAACATTTACATTCTAAGAAAAGAAAATTTTAGTTTAAAATTACTCGTACATCCTTCCCATTTAAAAGAAATCCTCAGACCGAAGTTTCATATTCAAATCCTATTTTTTGCCTTCATTCTTACCTACGCAAAAATAAAGGAAAACCCATCATTTTAAAACCCTTTTCTTCCTCCCTAAATGGTACAAAGTCTTTCTGAATAATGGTAAACATTCTTCCAAAAAAATCAAATCTTTTTGTATCTTTCATTGCCCTTTAATTTTTATGTTTATATATATCAAAAAGTACAATTTGAACTTTATTTTTCTATTATTATTCTATTCAAAAACAAAAAAATTCAACTTTTAATATAAAATTTATATATAAAATATTACTGTAATACATAACGGTTATATGACAATTACAGTATATATTGGGTGTAAAACGCAATAATTTTCCATTAAAATTCGACTTACAAAAAATATATTATATTTTTCCTCTAATATAATGATAGATTTCCCGACTACAACTGCACTTGCATCATTAACTGCTGTAAAAGGCTCTTTCTAGGCAATCACTAACCAATGAAACGTCTATTTTTTTTAACTTTGACTGTAACAAGAAAAATATGGCCTTTTTGACTTAAGGTGCGTGTCGTTTTTTACCTTTATAAATTAATTTATGATACATTATATCGTTAAGACTTAATGACCACGGATAATCTCATGTGGCAATATTTTTTTAAACAATCTAGAACAAAATCTAGAATTTCAAAATTCGATATTTTTTTTGCTTTTAACCCATAAAACCGTTTCACCAATAATGAACATTTCTATTGACATATACACCAAAACATGGATACATTAAATGATCGGAATGTCTGGATCAAATTCTAAATTTCATTTTTTAACCAAATGTTAAAACTAATATCGGAATTTGACGCGATGTTAAAAATTTATTAGTGTTACCAATTTTGATCATATATCTCAGCTCAATTTGTGTACTTTGTCTATCAGCACAATCTTTTTTAAAACTTTCATTCGGTTCCTTCATTCAATTTTCAGAATTCTAAATTTTATCAAAAATTCCTTCTATCACTTTTACCGCAATACATTTATACTACACTTATCCAAAAAATTGCTATTCTAACATTTTCGTCTAAAAAAGAAGATTGAATTCGAAACTGGCAAAATCGGGGGCGCTTTAAGGATTCCCCAATCTCTTTAGTTTGAACTGAATTACACGGGGAAACGATATGTTACACTTCATATTTTGACATCTGATAATCACACAAATCTCCTCTGTATTTTTTTCTTGTTGAGGGTGCCAAAAAAATATTTCAACCTACCAAAACACGATTGAAAAACGGAAATTTCAGGATTTCGACAGTTCGTTGAGCTAACTAAACATAAAATATTTTATTATACCCACAAATATTTCTGAACACTATGAGCATCCTTTATAATTTAGTCAATCGAAAAAAAACTTTTTCCAAACCTCTAGAAATTTGCATAAAATCGATATTTTACCAGGTGTACGCTAGAAGTTCGTTTGATATTAACAATCATTAAAGTTTAATTTCGGTGCACCAACGTCTGATTTAGCATTCACGACATAATTTTAATTTAGTCCTGACATTTTCTATTTATCTTTACTTCTTTTTATTTCTAGAGGAGTTCAAAGTTCAAATTGCAGGGAAAAAAATTGCAAAGAAATTCTGGAAAATTATGGTTAAAATAGATGGAATTCCTGTACTTCTTAACTATAAAAAAGGTATTAAAAATTGTTCGTGTGAACAAATATTAAGTAGGAAAAACAATTCTTGGACCCTTAATTCTGGGTTAAAATAAAAACCCAATTTAAAATCGGATCTGAACAAAAATTCAAAAATAACCGAGGTTTTCCTATCAACCGGCCCAACCTTTTTTGTTTCCGCCACCCTCTTCTTCGCTTACATTACAAAAAATAATAAAAAGGCGGGCCAAACCCCCAAATAAACCCCCCCAATTTAGTGGGTTTTCCTTAAATTATTTCTCTTTTGGGAAAAATAAAAAAAAATAATTAAATTTTTCCCCCCCCCCATTAAGTTAGGGGGCCATTCGAAAAAAAAATAAAAAATGAATGTATAATCTCTCTCTTTAATCATTTTCGCAAACTGTGTTTGAAAACACAGATGCGCAGGTGAGTTATGAAACATCGTGCGAAGGCGAGAGTTAAGTTTCATGTTTCTGGTAGGCCATGGTGTCAAATTTCATCTCATTCCTTTGCAGTCATTGTTAAATTCTTATGTCTTGTCAGTCGATGAATTGTAGCTCTATTTTCTCCTCTTGCAATATCAAGTTGTTGCTCCAAATGTACGGTTTCAGATACTTTCATAATCAATCCAGAATTGACATTTTCATGAGCTATCTCATTTTCAGGTTCAACAAAAAACATGTTAGCGTGAGAAGCGATGTATTTTGGCTGTAACAATCTAAGAGACGCGTGTAAGACATGCAGATATCGGTTATCGAAAAGCCGGTTCTAATTCTAAGTCCCCAGTTTAATTTTTATAGCTACGTTTTGAGCATATGATAAGCTCAGTGATTACAGTTAAATATATTCTAAATAAAATGGAAATATAGAATTTTGAAAAAGATACTCGAACGCACAATATGTTTATCACGGTAAAGTAGGTACTTCATGGACGTAAATATAATTTGGCACTATTGTCAATTTTTTATAGCATTATAAATTTAGAAATAGCTTGGTTTTTGTTTGTTCCAAAAATAATGAATCGATCACGTGAGAAAAGCGTGGTTGTATGATAAATATATCTAAGATTTGGATTTTTAAGCCTGGCGATTCGCGTTCGATCTTAATTTCGAAACTCTTATTAATCACCGTCCTTATTTCTTGTGGTCTAATAAGTCAGATGCCAGTCAAACAAGAACACAAATCGCCAGGCCTAGAGATCCTTATCTTAGATATACAATTTCACTCTGATACCTCAATTTTGACCACGTGATTGGTCATAAACCAAAAAATGTAAACCTGATTGGTTGCCACCAAACCAGTTAGAAATTAGCTAGCTGGTTCGCTCAGATAGGACAATTTTTTTTAAATATGAAGCACTTTTTGAGAAAATGGGTTAAGTATAAAAAACTAAAAAAATTATTTGCTTTGAATCGAAGAAAATGCTCAGAATGAGGGATTTAAATGATATTTTTCTGATCACTAGATGGCCGATAAAAATTCAAGCTCGGAATATTTTGGTTGAAGTCATGAATTACAAATTCCTCTTTATTATTTTTGATTTAGTCAATATTTTATTTAAAGTGACCATCAAAAATTTGGTAAACTCTCTCTTATTAGTCGGATATTAGCGAGTTATGAAAGTAGACTACAGGGGGAGGGGGCAATCTCGCCGAAAGTTTTTGCCATAAAATTTCGGCGATATTGGCACATTCGGCGATATGGGAACAAAATAAAGTTTTTTTTTAAATGAAAAAAACGCGTAGGGGTTCGAAATGACGTCATATGTCGAACAATTTTCGAATTTTAAATAGAGTTTCACAATAGATTCGTATGAAGTAAATCACTTCATGCTTAGAATTAAATACTCCACGAAAGGCAATCAAATAAAAGTTGAAAAGACTAGATTTGGGATAGTCATTCCTGAAATTGACGTCATTCATGACGCCAAAAAGAAATTTGAGATATAAATCTCAAAAAAATTAGGCGATATTGGCACATTCAGCGATATTGGCACTGGAATTATTTTAGCTAAAAAACGTCAAATTGCGTAGGTTTATTTCGGTGATATTGGTCCTGTAGTCCCTTTTTTCTATCTCCACTTTACTGATTGGCCCTGACGTTTTGAATAATAGCATAAACGCGAATTCATGAAGAGGTCTATCGTCAGTTACCGCGAATGGCGTAACAAAGTCAAAAATGTTCAAACTTTGGAATAACCAAGTCAGTGGTTTACTGTAAAACACAAAAAAACTTACAAGATTCAAGTACGGCAGTTTAATAACATATGTAGTTACATATAACTACATGAGAATGTCAATTATGCAAAATCAGATTTCGCAGAATTTTCTACTCATAAATACGTGTAGACTGGTTAAACCTCCTTATTAAACTGTAATTATCGTCACATGGTGACCAAAAATCACCCGTTAAAAATGGTTTTGAAGTTGAGTACCAAAGTTAAGAGCCTTCTACGGAGATAAGGAAATGAGCTAGTTAAAACGCAAATGTTGAAAACCCAGCATGACCTTGTTAATGAAAATATTTTTCCTGTTTTGCTTTAAATGGATTATATCTATTTCTTATCAAATATGAGTTTAATAAAAAGTGAGCGGGATATTGTCACGTGACACAGCTGTCTTTTTTTGGAAGTTATATGAATCACAGACCTTCAGAGGACAGATTCTAAATATTTGAAAACTGCGGAATCTGAGCATTTGATTGATTGGTCCCTTCCAAATATGAGCAATGAAATCGGCTTATTCTGCAATCCAGGGTTTTGATTGGGTGCTAGTATCCCGCGTTGTTTGTATCATTCAAATATTCAGGATCTGTCCTTTGAGGTTCTGTGATCTACTGTATATAATTTCTGCAAAATTTCTCAAACCTGACAATTTCGAATGAATGGGCCGGTGAGGCGATTTGTGATAACTCACTGTATTCTGATCACTGTTTAATTCTGAGAATTTTGGTGGTACGTTTTGTCTCATTTGAATTCATAAAACTTCCTGAAACTGTCTGAATGAGACGTTATTAACGTCACGTTAATTGGTTAAGGAAAGCAATACCTCCATTTTTTCTTGTTAGATACCAAATGACAAAATATCTCAATTATTATGGATTTTTAAATTAAATTCTTACATACAATTCTTATATTCCTGTTTGCAATTATTTCACTTTTCTTACATAATTATTAAAATAAACAAATTACTCATTTGGAGTAACACTTGCCCATGTGAAAAACGATTTTCTGGAAAATTTCCGAAATATTCATTCAAATCTGAAGTGGGCAAATTTGATGTTTTCTGGAAAAAATTGAATTGATAGCAGGGATCGGCAAACTGAAAAATTTTGCTGCCCTCTGGAAAAAATTTGATCTGATCGGAAAAACAAATGTTCCCGTCAAATATCCTGCTACATTGGGCCTAAAATAAAATAAAATTTTGATTGGCCAACTAATATCATACATAATTTGAGAGGACACTTGAAATAAACCATGCTTTTTTTTCGATAATTATAAAACTTTATAGGAAAAAAGTAAGTCCATCTTAAAAATGCTTACTATCTCTATAGCGCGTGTTCGAATCCAACTAATGTTGTTTTGATAATTCAAAATTACAAATAATTGTAATTTATTTTAAGTCTTTAAACAATTATTTGTAACTTTGAATTATTTAAAAACAATCTCAAAAACGAAGAATAATAATGTTGTTTTAGTGATTGATTGAGTCATTACACACCGATCAACTTTGGCGGTCCCAATATCAAGCATCCTTGTCTATACTCAAGACGATCACTAAGATAACATTAGTGGGATTCGAACACGTGCTATATACTACGTATATAGATAGGAAGCATTTTTAAGATAGACTTAGGTTTGGAAAAGGATATTTTTAATCTAGAGAAGATGTCAATGTGAACCAGAATCAACGTGAAAAGTTCAATTTTGAATATAATATTAAGGTCTGTCTTAATTTTTGACATACATGTATATATCCAAATAGCTACATAAAATAGCTGTATAATTCTAATAAGATAAGCGGTTTTATTCCAATGACAAATTTTTTGAAGAAATTAAATAATGTTCTCAGTAAAAATCATCATATAATCTATCAAAAAATAAACACTACCGAATTAAAGGTCGCTAAACCTATTATTCAGTCTTTCGCAATAATTTATGACATTATCGAACTAATGCAACTATTTACTGGCTATACTGTTTTGTTCACCAAAATTGAAATTCCGGTCACGAAATAAACCGGATACGGATGACAGACGCTCAGAGGACAGATCCTAAATATTTGAATGATACAAACAACGCGGTATACAAGCACCCAATCAAAGCCCTAGATTCCAAAATAGGCCGATTTCATTGCTCAGATTCCGCATTTTTCAAATATTCAGGATCTGTCCTCTGAGGGTCTGTAATCCACATAACAAATTTTCTTGAACCTGGTGCCTTTTGCCTCATGTAACTATTTCCAATACTTCTTTTGATATCTTGTCTTACTCCGCACGAGCTTTTTTGCGCGCTTGTTGACACCTAAAAATACAGTGTTAGCCTGAGTTGATGATATAACCACGGTTAACTGTGGTTACAACACGATTTTGGGTTATTGAAATTGGTTCGCCCTTTCATAACTGTACATTTTTTAATTAATTTCATGAATTTGACATTTATTCTAAAATTGAAACCTCAAAAATCTGTATTAACCGGAGTCGATAATATAACCACATAATAAACCGTAATTTTGAAAGATGACTGAGGATTGACTTGGTTTCGCCGCTAAACAATATCCCTTTATTGCCCTCTCCCAAAGATTTGGTCCCTTAAAAACACGGGGAGGGGGTTTTCAAAAACGACTTAGCCGATTAGGTTCTTAGATATCTCAAACTGGGCACAAATATCTAGTGAATAATACAAAATTAAAATTGATCCGAATCAGACCGTTGTTTCTATTTTTTCTCAGACCTTTGTTTCTATTTTTTAACAAAAACTAATAATTAAACAATTTCAGTAATCTTAAAAGACAACATTGCTCCTATTAAAAATAATTAGATAATTGTGCTCACTTTGAGCTATTTAAAATCTAAATCGGATGACTTGTTTTCAAATGTCGCGTCGTTTTCACTCCCCCTGTTTTTGAAAAATCAAATCTTCGGGAGAGGGCAATAAAGGGATATACATTTTCATGTTATTTTAATAGTTTACATTTATAATTAATTTCAGAGATTTGCGAGATATTAGTTTAAAAATGCACAAAAAAATTTAAAGTTTTCTCTGCCCACACAAACTTTTTTGAAAATTCTAAATTTCGAATCTTTGAAGTCTTGCAACTTACAAAACTCAAAGTTCAAAAACCTGAAAGATGCTCACGCGAAACGTTGTAAAATTTAAAAAATATATAAAAAAGTTTAAATACAAAAAAATGAAACGTTGTCAACAAGCCTGGCTAGCTCAGTCGGTAGAGCGTTAGACTCTTAATCTAACGGTCGAGGGTTCGAGCCCCTCGTTGGGCTTACTTTTTTAATTACTCCTCGATACGAAAAAGACTCCTTTATCTCACTGCCGAATATTTGGCTTTTTTTTCTACAACTATTTTTGTACCTATTCAACAGTGGGTTGAATGGTTTTTCCAAATAATCTCACAAAATTATCAATTGATTTTAAATGTTAAATAGCATAACTTTTTTAGAATAAGTGAAAAAGTAAGCCCAACGAGGGGCTCGAACCCTCGACCGTTAGATTAAGAGTCTAACGCTCTACCGACTGAGCTAGCCAGGCATGTTGCATACTGATTTTTAACAAAACTAAATTGAGAATTTTTATTGTACAGCTTGAGTTTTTATTTTTATAACGTTTTGAGCGGAGCGAAAAAAAATAAGACAATTCTCGCTCCAGTATGCAATGTGCAGCACATTATGTGCTACTCAATAGCTAGGATAAAATTAGCAAATAAGTCCGTCCTCAATCATCAAAAAATGCCGAATGTTTTGCCATAAGAAAAACAGCAAAATTCTTTTTCTGGACATCTAGATCGTCTCTCAGACAATTTTAGTGACCCACGAAGTGACTTATCAGTGATAAGTTATCACTGATAAGCACCTTTGTGTTTGCCAAATTTAAACGTTTTGATTGGCGGATAGTAAATTGTGCAAAAATCAAGAACGGGAGCAAAAATGTGACATGCTGTATATGATATACAGTATATCAAAAATTATCTTATTAGCATAAAGGTAATATGTGTTTTAAACACTTATATTATTACCATTTTACCTTTTCAAAATGTTTCTTTTAAAAAGATAATAAGAAAATTTCAGTCCTTAAAAACCACATTTAAGTTCCTAATAGAATTTTTAATACACCTTATGAGCTAATTATTAGTTAAGAATGACACAATCAATTGAGCTAATGATCATTTCTGACCAATTATGACCATTTTATCTTTTGAGAAGTAATATTTTAACGACCGCATCAAGGAACATCTGCAATTAGAAAAGGGCCAATTTTTCTTAGGAAATTACAAGTCAAATCAATTTTAGCGATAAGTTTACACTGAACTCTGCAGTTCACTATACCGTATGTGATACAGTCTGACGACAATGACTTTGTTTTTTTGTAATATACTTAAAAAGCTGAATTCTCATTGGTTGAAATTTAAACCAATCATAATCTAGAAAATAAGCCGACTTTTCACTCTGCTTTGTAGGTAATTCGATACATAGATTTCAATATATGAAAAAAATTGTGAACTTGATATTTTTGAAATTGGGGCAATCTGACTGTCTTATTTATACTATAGATATCCACATATTTCATAATATATTTGATTAAAATATATTATGATCAGTGAAAAAGTTAAGCCCAACAAGGGGCTCGAACCCTTGACCGTAGATTAAGAGTCTAACGCTCTACCGACTGAGCTAGCCAGGCATGGTGTGCCTAATTTTCAAAATTTTATGAATCTTAGAGATGGATAAAAGGAGATTGAAACTATTTTGGATAATTGGCGAACCTTGGAATTGATATGTCATAAGAATGAAAACGATAAAAATAGGAAAGTTCGAAACTAGGTCCTGCTTCGTGAGAATTTTTATTCATACAATACGGAAAATGTGTTTTGGTCCTTTGTATTTTTTCTAATAATTTTGTTTAACCTACGACGATCTCCTCGATTAAAAGCCAAAACACATTTTCCGTACAAAATAATAAGCTACGTACAAACGTCTTTTTTTTATTAATTTTTGGTGAATACGACGTTTAACACGTCGAAGGTTAAGACGAAAACGCCCGATAATTTGGGGTGAATTCTTCAAGATAATATTATTGTGTACTAAATTGCTACCTCCAAATTTTTTCTCTGTGTTTCTGTAATAATTGAACGACGAGTTTTTCCAGGTTTGACTTAGTGCAAATCAGCACAGATGGAACCGTGACTGTAATCACGTACACACTATATTTTTGTTATATCAAAAAAGGTTTTTATAGATAAGGTTTTTATCAGACAAAGTATATTGTTAGAAAATTTCGTTGGTAAAAACTTAATTTGAAAAAACATTTTTTGTTAACTCCGTGTTGCATAATTGTAAACCAGCACAACGGTTCATAAAAACTTAAAATTACCTGGTCAGCTTCTATTGCCTCTGGTGTATCTATAAGTGGCATAATTTCATCAGAAAATTCTTCACTATCATCAATTTCTTCTCTCCCATTTCTTAATAAAACATGTTAATTCCTTGTCATTATGACTTATCTTAAATCCGGGATAAGGGCCCATTTAAAGTTAATCAAGCCAAAATTTAAATATCATTTGCCCCTTCCCAGATTTAAAATTGAGTTTTTATTATCGAGGGATTTTTATCGTGGTAGGCAAACTGTACTCCGAAAATTTATTTTTGATTCTCTCATAAGCAAATATTTCTGTTTCCTTAACCCTTGTGAGCATATAAAAAAAGTTCCGCCAAGGCAACAGAGCCACAAGTGAGGCTCTACTTTGAATGTTGTTTACAGAAAGCTTTTTTCAAATTTTTTGCATAAGGAAGTTGAAAGGTTTTATTTTTGCATCCGACATTTTATATTCTAGAATTTTAATTTTTAGTTCTAGAAAATATA
>SCLH01000459.1:154841-174541 GCA_004367855.1 Oikopleura vanhoeffeni | reverse complement strand
ATTTGAAAGTTTATATAAAAATTGGATCAGAGTGATCATCAGTCTCTTAAAAATTATTATTTTAAAAAAATTTAAAAAATGTCGTTAATTTTAAACCAAATCCTTTTTCTCAGCATTTAGCAAAAGATCTGCCTGATCTTTTGGTACCTCACGTCTAGGGCGATTAGTTCGCAATTCTATTGTATCTTTATTGAGTCGAATATCCTATAATACAAATTTAACTCTCATGGTCCTAATTGTGTTTTGTTTCCTAACCTTTCGCACATGCTCAAAAGCACGTTCGAGGGCATCTTTGCAGCGTAATAATGATTTAATTTCTTCGTTGATATTTCCTAAACTCTCTCGTAATCTGGCGACGACTTCTCTCACCTAAAGTTTATTTTGAATGTTGGGGATAGGCTGTTATAGGTCAAATTTTTGAATTTTTTTCTTTATTTTTTGAAAAATTCCGGACAAAATTTTACATAACTATCATAAATTTCCAAAGCCCGAAAACACCCTAGGTGGAGATTCTGAAAATCAATGAATTAATGCAAAATTTTCTGATGACTGCAGTGTTCCAAATCGGGATTCATATCGTTTTGGGATTAAAGAAGATTTCCTTATCGAGAATAAAACGGGATCGAAATGAGATTTCAAAATAAAAACATGTTGATCCCGATTTATTTTTCAAAATTTTGGTCACTTAAAGCGCGGACGGGATTTGATAATTAAACGGGACCGGGAAGAGATTTAATTTTGAATTTATTTCGGGATCAGAAATTTTATCCCGATTTAGAACACTGTTGATGACTGTTTTGTATTCACCCTAAAAACACTCTGGGTAATCCAGACGTGGTCTTTTGGGTCCTCCCCGGATATCAGTATCTCCTTGGCTACCCCGGATAATCGAATAAAAAATACGTGAATTTCGTTAATAAAATTATCAATTTTCTGTTTTTAGTACAAGTTTTCGCATAATGTGTCAGACGGTCAAACGTGTAATTTATTTTTCTAGAAACATAACCATTTGATGAAAAAGTTGTATTACAAAAATGAATAACAAATTGATAACAAATCAATCACAAATTACATAATTAATTAAGACGACATAATTGTCCAACTAAGGCTAAATTCAAATAAATACTGTAGGGCCATTTTCTAGAAAAACGAGCTTGAACTTTTGATACAGTCCCAATCTTGAAAACATTATATGAGCACAAGACGCGTAGGCTAATCAGCCAATCAGCGGCACTTCAAAACCAAAGGAATAGTCATTTTTTCTCGCGTAATCACACCGGATTTTTAGAACTAACCAACCTTCAAAAATGTGTAGTTTTTATGGGTGTTGTGAGTATGACTAATAATAATTTGAGTTTTTTGAGGTGATTGGAGTACTTTTTGAAAAAAACAGTACAGTAAAAATCGTTTAGTAGGACGATCTGATTTTGCTTCTGTGTCCTGATAACGGACCTGGCAAACTTTTGGAAAACCCGTCCGTCCTAATAACGGACCTGACAAACCGTCCTAAGTATCAAACCTACTTAACGAACTATCTTTTGGCCAACCTTATCACTTGATTATACGGTCACGTGGTGATTACAGGCCTATGCTGTGATAAACCTAAAGTCTTAGAATTCTTTAAAAATTACGCTCAAAAGGTTTTTGTTGTGATTACAAATTGTTTTGCTTACAATAAGTACTGTTATAAAATAAAAAATTCCAACAGAAAAAACGCACGAACGTCATTTAGTTTCAAAGTCAATTTGATCGTTTAATCGATAATTTTGTTCATGATCTTGTCATTAATGATTAAGAGTCGTGACGTGCGATTAAATGGTGTCTGCCGACTAGTTAGCTGAAAGTGACTCTACGAGTTAAACTACTAAGAAGCTGAGTGGTTGTTACTGTTCACTAAATTCTACGGCAATCATTTTGAAGTGTCAGTTATGCGCCCTATGATGGACTAAAATTTTTTAGTAAAAATAGCGTAATATTCTGACTAATTTAACCATTGGTTCATTTTTTTTTAGTCAGCTCAGCTGCCTGGAAGAAAAAACAAATTTTTTTTTGTACAATACTAATAAGGTGAAAGGAATGGCTAATAGATAGGCGTGATGACACCGCTATCATTACAAAATTAGTATTATGAAACAAATTTAGATTTTTTTATGTTTAGCTTTTAACGACGTTCAATGAACGTACCTTCTAGCTCTTTTTTAAACTTATTGAAATATTCAGCTCGTGTTACATATTCTAAAATGCTTGTATAAAAGTTCAAGTTGACAATTTTTCCTTGCATTACAAGTCACGTGATCAAAATACTTGATTTAAATTGGTTATGAAAATAAATTAGCAACAAGTTTCCTACTGGGCAGCAGTCTCTTGAACACTGGTCATAATTTTTTGTGCACCTGCTGCGAAATTTTCGATATGAGACAAGTAATAAAATATTGAGATAAGCGCTAAACGGGTGAGATGATCGCGTTAGGAAAAAATTCGTTACTGAGATGGGACAGGTTTAACAGCCCATAAAACTAAAATACTCAAATTTGCGAAAATGAGACTTGAATAGTTTGAAATAAGCAGAACTTAAGAAAATAAACAAAAGTGCACTTTTGCTCGCAAAAAGATTCTCGTATACTAGCTAACATATCCTTTTTCCGACTTAAGTGGATTTTGAAAATGAGGGCTTTCTATATAGCGCGTGTTCAAATCTAACTAATGTTGTCTTTGTGACTGTCTTGTGTATGATAACAGGCAAGGGTGCTTGATATTGAGAGCGCCAAAGTTGATTGGTGCATAATCACTAAGGCAATCACTAACACAATCACTAGAAAACATCAGTGAGATTCGAACACGCGCTATAGAGATAACCCTCATTCTCAAGATCCACTTGGTTTCTCAAAAGGATATTGAAAAAGCTATTATATTTTGACGATTTTGAGCTAGAGTCAAAAATTTGCACTGATAAAATTTTGTAACGGGGTTTGTTGTTCAAGTTTTCACCTTGTATTAAAAAACAAGTGAAATAAAAATAATTTTTTTTAATCTTTGGTAATAGTAGCAAAAAAGTGGTAAAAATATAATCAAAATTGCAAAAGTAAATTACCAAAAACGTACTGAGAAAAGGAATATCTGTTCCTTATATTTTCGTTCGCGGTTGACCCTTATTTCGGGCATGTTATTGGTTTATTGTAGTTATGAGCAAAAAAAGCAGCCAATGACAAACTCGAATTGAATGTCAAACCCGAACGTGAATCTGAATAACAGGAGATCCCCTTATCATATATATACCGAAAGAAGGAAGGAGGTAATTGATCAAAAAAGCAGATTCAATATTTTTAAAATTTTTGACAAAATTTCGATCGCATATTTTATTTAAGCTATACAGCGAGCTTTGAGAAACACGTGATAAATGGGATGTACGAGAAGGCTTCCATGCAAAAAACCCATATGTATTTTCATAAGTATTGTACAAAAATCCGATCTTAATTAATCCGGTATTTTTTTCAATTTTCGAATTCCTTTTTCAGTGTTATCTGATAAATTCCATTGAACGTGAAAATTCTTAAAAATTGACCAAAAGTTCAGCTTCAAAACAAAAATTTTTTCGTAGAAGTCAAAGTTCAAAAACGTCGTATTTGAGATTATTTTGATATATATGTGATTATCTAATCTCTAATTAGAGTTGTTTAAAGTAGCAATAGATTCACTTGAAGACTAAAAACAAATTATAAAATATTCGAAGCCCAAAGCCCAGTTAGAAAAAATATTATTACGTTTGACATAATATGGTCCAAATAAGGCTTAGGCATTACATGGTTATTATATAAATAGTTGAAAGTGCGTAAATGACGATTATATCACTTATTTGGCTTAAAAATAGTGGATTTTTTTTGAAAAAAATGTTGAATGAGCTGGCAGAGTTATAAAATTGAAATTTTTGCTCAGACGAACTTTGCACCACTTTTTCTGTATATTAAAAGTTCGTTAAATTATATCGATTCAAGTGGCCAGAAGGACATTTTGGACGCGATTTATCATCAGCCTACAGACAAAGGCATGAAAAAAGCCATATTAAGTTAAAATTTCTAAAAGGTATTTTGGACACATTGACGTTTTATATAGGCCAAAATGATATTTTGGACGAATTGACGTTTCACATAGATCAAAAAGACATTTTGGACGCATTGATGGTTTTCATCGACTACAAGGACATTTTGGACGCGTTGGTGGATTTTGAATTTGATAAGCACTTCCAAAACTGATTTTCTTGAATTAATAATTTTGGCTAAGTCTGTTCGTCAAAAATGTGTAATCGAATTCAAAATTCCCAATGAGTCTAAAATGTCTTTATGGCGGATATAAAGCGTAAATCCTCCCAGAATATCCTTGTTGCCGATCTCACATTTAAATATTTCCGCATTCCTGTCTCCACATATTATCTTCGATATGCCTGGACTATCCCTATAGTTTTTCAAAAAAATCGAGGAAATATTTAAAAATTTGCTTTCTAAAAAATGATTCTTCAATTTGTTGAATCAAAATAATCTCCGTTAAAAAATTTATGCAATATGATCAGTAACAATTTTTATGTACATTTTTACCCAATAAGCGCATTACAACACTATTTTTAGAATCCCATAAATGTTCAAAGAACTTGAATTTTTTGGAAATATAGCCAATCTACTATCTTACTCTGAATAGCGGGAGTTGATAATTTGGTAAATCCAATAAACTTGTTTATTCAATGACGTTTTAGTAATGAACTTTTAATATGCTTTTCTGGTGAACCATAATTGTCGTTTATGATAATAAATATTGAAACATATTTTCTGCAAAAAAAATCATCAAAAAACTTGTTTCTCAATTCTCAAAATGTGATGACTTGAAAGATTGATAAATCGAGTCATAATTTTTAAAATAAACATTAAATTCAATTCACGTATAATTTGCAACGTCGTCTTGGTCCCAGCTTGGCTGGATAGTACACTTTTCTGAATAAAAAATTAAAAACGCTTAACCCTAGGAGGCTCCAGACTATTTTATAAAACATCTGTAGATTAAAGACCAGAAATTACAAGTTGCTTCTGAATGATTTAATTTTAAGGAAATTTTTATTTGAAACTGCTGCATTTTTAATTTTTGTCCTGAAGGCTCTGAGTAAATTTTTATTTTCTTAAAAGTGATTTCGGTTAATTGCGTAGGTGAGGTTATTTTTTCGGAAAACACCTGTAGATTAAAGACCGAGAATTGCCTGTTACTTCTGAGGAAGTCACTTTTTAGAAAATGTAACTCTTAATCTTTTCCATTATTTATTTTTATACTGACGTCCCCCATTTTCTCACAAAGAATTGCGTAGGTTGAAGCTCAATTTGTAAATGTTACTTTTTCATAAGGTTAATAAAGTCAAAATGTGAATTTCATACTATTAAAGTTTAAGTCTATCCTTAATCTCGAGGACCATAGTACAATAAAGTTGAAAGCACTTTTACTTTTCCCGTAATAAGCCCTCAAAGTTGCACCACTTAAGTGGTGTTGGAGCCTCCAATGGTTTAAAAATATTTAAAAGCTGTTTCTATCTCATTAATATAAACGTGACCACATGAAAATTGAATTTTTCGTCCTAGAAAATGTCTTCATAATCAGTGAATCAGGGATTTTAAACGCTTTCTCAACGATTTCACCCTTTTTACATGCTGATAAAAGGGAAACCTTCATTAATTAATTGTTGTATTTTTTGGTCAGTTTTCACTCATAAATCGAAATTTATTGACCCTAGAAAAGGCTGACAAAGGTAATTTTCTACCACCGTGAAATTTGTTACTGACCAGGTAAAGTAAGGGATGGGAAGTTGAAATTTTATCATCTATAATCCGGAGACAAAAAATCTATACCGTTGAAACCGGAAGATTAACGTGAACAGGCCAAAAGTCATGTTCTATATTTTCACTAATGATAAGCACGGCTTTTTTTTAAAGTTTTCAGCAACTAGAGTCGCTAAAGGGTGAACTCTTGAAACCGTATCTCCTCATTAAATATACGTCGGATTGACTCAATTTTCCGGCTGTGTGTTAATCATAAAAAGCTTTATTACGAAGTCATTGAGTTGTTTCGAGGATTTTACTCAATAATGATCAATTTCTAATAAATACTACTCTCCAGAGCTGATTATAAATATAAAAATTTACTTGTTTGGGAAAATCAAACATTTTATACTTCATAAATTGCGATAGGCTTGAGAGCAGGGATGGGCTATGTCACATAGCCTATGTGTAGGCAGCGCACCGTGCAATAAATAAAATTTTAAATGACAGGGTCATTTTTACCCGTCAAAATTTTAAATTGACGATTTGAGCAGGTCCGCATCGCTTGCAAGAAATTCCATCACGTACAAATTCTGGTCCGTGAAATTTTACCCAAGATAGGCGAATAAAAAGTTAGGGAAAGCGGAAACTGAATTAGTTGTTTTAAAAAACTTGTTACGCCTACGCATTTTCGATGGTTAAATTTTTCCATCAAATGACCGAAATTTTTTCTTCGAACTTATTCAAAAATTATTTATTCTGTCTAAACCCAAACTTCATTGTGGCTACGCTCTTGCCGTTTTTAATTAAAAAATCAATATTTATCTTCTTTTTATCGAGTTTGAAGCCAGAAAATAGAGTTTTCGAGAGCAATTTTAAGACCACTAGGGGGCTCAAATTTTTTTTTAACATCTGGATCATTTTATTTGGTTACGATAACCCCATGAGGTCAAAAACACTCATGAAAACTTTTAGTTTGGCCCTTACGTCTCCGGTGCGCACCCTGGCTATGA
Source organism: Oikopleura vanhoeffeni (assembly GCA_004367855.1). NCBI lineage: Eukaryota > Metazoa > Chordata > Appendicularia > Copelata > Oikopleuridae > Oikopleura > Oikopleura vanhoeffeni. The sequence continues at coordinate 167,739 of SCLH01000459.1, read as the reverse complement.
AATCCTCTTGTGAGAGTTATTAAAGTCACATTTGAATTTGCGTTAATTTGCAGTAATCAATTATTACTAATAATATATCAAAATAATTTTCACTATAGAAGGTTGCAGCAACCTGGTTGCTTACAAATCTTAAACTTTGTAAAAAATCTTTATGATAACTTTTGTTTGGTTATACTACATTTCTCCAGACTACCCAGAGCCATGAATTATGGGCCATAATTNCAAAGAAATTCGGGATTAAAGTAAGATTTGTTATTTTTTTTAAATCTTTTAAAAAGTTTTAGTAGTCAACAAAATTCAATTGGGGAAAGGGAAGAAATCTAAGAAAACAAAACACACAACAAAAAAGAACAAGAAATATTCAAAGAAACACGGTCCACACGACAAACGAAATCAATGAGTTTCTTGATAGGTCTATTTTCTCTTTGTATGGATATATGATATATGTCTTCGCTTTAGAAATATGATATATCAAGGCTAAATATTTTCTTTTTGTATATCAACTTGTTCCAAATCATTGGTTTGCCATTTATTCGACACCAAAATGTTTTGAGAATTTTTGATCCCTCTGGATTCCTCAAAACAAAAAGATTGTGTGTCACGAAACTTGCTCAAATTTATTGCTCGTCAGCTTGGACATAAAGCATTCAAAGCATCACCGTCTTTACAAAGTGAAACATCGTCACTTTGCGGTGTTTATTGTATTTAATTTATAAAACCGGCGAGACAAGGGTTTTAAATTTGAGGAAATATTGAATCACTTTTCAAACAATCGGAAAATGAAAAACTAATGACTAAATTCTTATATAAAATTTTATGAAAGCTAATCATTTTGAATTTGTTAAGATGAATGCTTTTGAACGCGACTGCGAATACGACGATCAACGAAAAATTGTTCATTATGAACCATCTTTTAACACGTCATCAAAACTGGAGTTCAACATACTTCCCGATAAACGGTTCCTCTCGCTACGTGATTCTATCTTGTTTTTGCTTTTGAAATCCCTGATCATTTGGTCGTTGATAATTTCTGTGCGGATGCTCTATTTCAGAGTATTGACCTTTATATCAACCATGAACTGGTGACGGCTAAAACGTCTAATGCCGATAATTATCTCACAAGCTTATTTTTGTCAAAATCAATGTTTAATGAACCTTTTCTAAATATAACTGGTGTGATAAAATGGTATATACAACGACAAAAATATGGATACAGTGAATTTGTCTAATCTTTATATAGTATCTCGAAGATTATCTGCTCAAGCAATCACAAAAACTGAAGATAACAAAAGTGTTGGATATCACAGATATGAATTATGTCTCAGCCTGAATATTGGATTAGGTAGTTTATTCATAAAATCATTCAATATTTAAATTTTGTGTTTAGCAAAACAACCGATTCCCCTTCCACGTGGCGTACCAATTCAATTTGTTTCAATCGTGCACATGCAAACAAAGCTCTTATTAAGACGACGATAGATTCCGAGAAATTATCAGATGATACCATAAAAGTTCTTTCACCTTCTTTGGCATGTTATTTTGTTGAATCAACAAAAGCGGAATCTTTTTACTCGAAAGCTAGACTGTATGATGTTTCTATAAACTTTGTTGATTAAATATCAGACGTGAATTATTATCAGAAGGTGTGTCCGACCATAAAATTAAGCTTTTTGAGGGACCTCTACCGAGTGGGATTGTAATTGGTTTGATGGACCCAGAAGCTTTGACGTGGATTACACTAAAAGCTCTGTGAAATTCACACAACACGATATTGAATCTGTTGATTTACAAGTTGATAATCTCTCATTGGTAGATTTCCCTCTTACGATTAAGACTGATAGTTATATAGAGTTTTAATCTCAATTATCTTAAATCAACAAAATAGATTCCAAAACGTTTTCAAGCGGCGCAATGTCTTATGAAAATTTTTCTACAAATTTTCTGATTTTAAAAAGATTTACATCTTGATAATTAAGTTCTGGTCAGCTCATTTTGAAATTGAAGTTCAAAAAGCTTTTGAGTAAAAAGTTATACGTTATTTTCATGCCAACTTTGAAAAATCTGTGTCTTTTGACTCTCACTTTAATATCTCTGTAAAATAATTAGATTGCAAATCTTCAAATAAATCATGTTTCAGAGAATTATGCATTTTACTTTCTGTTTATGATTCACTTTGGCGAAATTTGTGGCAATATTCAAATTTGTTAGTTTTCAAAGATAAAGGAAAGACAAAAAAATTATTATTATTTGTAAAATTTTGTCAACTTTTTTTGGGAATAATGTTTCTAAAATGTTTTGACTGTTTTTTTTTTGAAAATAAACTGAAAACAGAATTTTTTTTTTGAGAAAATTTTTGAAAACTTTACGGGTCATAAACGAGAAAAATGAAAACTCCATCATTATGCCTGCAGATGAAGGAGAAACCTGAAAAATATGTGTTTTTATAAAAATTGAAAAAAAAAAAATTCGGCTTATTTTTATACGACGAAATCGAAAACCAGCTTTTTATGCCCGCAGATGAAGGAGAGTCCTGTAAAAATATGTGTTTTTTTATTAAAAATTTTCGAGAAATTTAAAAAAATTTCAGCAAGTTTTAAAAAAAATTTCGAAAAAATTTTCGGCTCATGTTTACGATAAAAATAAAAAACTTGACTTTTATGCCTGCAGATAAAGGAGAGACCTGAAAAATATGTGTTTTTAGAGAAAACCTATCGATTAAAATTTAGAAAAAAATTTGGCTCATTTTATCGAGATAAACCCGATTTTTACGCTCGCTGATAAAGAAGGGACCCCAAAATGTTGACTAAGTTAGAGCTGGGTTTTATTTCCGGGGGTGGTAACTCTGAGCGGGACCATTTACTTAACTACTAATGTCTTTAACAAAATTCTCTAGTAAAATGACTCTTAATTTTTGTGGACGATTTATTTCTCTCTTCTTTCTGTCGCCTACGCATTCGTACGTTATCCTTATTTCGGAAGTTTGGACTTCTAGAACTGCTCAATTTGAACCGGAGGCCAAATTAAAATGCAATTAAGGTCTTAGAAATTCGTGACGATTCTTTTAAGGGGTCTCCACGTGATTTGAGTACTTTAAAAAAAAAAACATAGTACGTAATTTGAAAAAGTACTCAAATTACGTCAAAAAAATTCAAGGTCAACTTCAAACGTTTTTAAGACTTTTTTTACATTACACCAAAGTCCGAATAAAATCACGTGACGAAAATATCCAAAAATAAGGTTTGGAATATGTCATAAATTAATCCTTATTTCTCGAAAAATAAGATCACGTGACGTTTTTGGAGACTATTATTGTGTTCAAAACTCTTGAATTAGGTGTTTATTGCCCCAAAAAATTTCGCGTAATTTGATCACTATTTGTTTACTTGAACCAAAACCTTATTTCCTAATTTGACGGTCACGTGATCGTTTTTTGGACTTTGGTGTACGGGATAAAAGTCTTAAAAACTTCTAAGGAACCACTTCACTTCTTTAAAAAATTGATTTAAGGCAATTTTTGAAAAAAACATAACTATTTATATCAACCTTATTTCTTAAATATACAGTCACGTGATCTTTTTTGGGCTATGGTGTGATGGGAAAAAAGTCTTAGAATTTTTTTCATCCCGCTCAAAGGCTTTTTTGATGATTTAAATTTTTTTTGCAAAAAATAAGTACTGTAATACAGTAAAATTTTTTCGAAAAAAACGCACAAACGTCATTATCCAAATAGTCGATCTATCACTTTGAAAATTTTTTTTTTCCATGATTAAGGGTCCTAAATTGCGATTAAAGGCCACTTGCACCACGGATGGTGCAAAAGTCACTACGGGAGTTAATTATGTGAAATCGATAATGTGAGAAAAAATAGAGTTCAGTAATCTTTTTTCGGCGGTTAATCATACGTTTTTTGAAATGACATATAATAAGTTACAAATTCATTCACTAGTGATACGGTATCACTGATACCCTGACTATTGAAATCTGTTTTCAGATTTGGAATCTGATATTTTAACCGATTTTATATTTTCTCGATATGTCTGTTGCCCTACTTTAAGTTAAATTATGCCTTCATTTCTTTCGAAAAAAGTTTGTCTTTAAATAAATAATCACTCGTGAAAAATCAAATTTCAGATAAAATCTGCAGAACAAATAAACTTATATCAAAATAATTATCTGGTACTTTCCTAAAACCTGGCTTCCTTAGAATTTTGAAATCATTTATCGTATTTACACGATATTGTTTTTACGAAATTTTAGCGAAAATCATAAAAAAAGTAGGAACAAATATCTTTTGAACGGCTTGTCGGATACATATTTTAAATAATAATTTTTGAATTTAAATTGCGAACTCTATGACATATTTGAATTGAAAGTCTCGGAAAGTTTTATTTCTGCGGCGTTTGAGCGCTTGAAATTTTTATTAATAGGCAAAGGGTGTGAGGAGGTTAAAAAACTTTATTAAATATTCTGTATATTTTGGCATGCCCGAATCGGACAGCCCGATGACATAGGTGCAGAGCTTTTTCATGTGCAAATTGTCACTGTTTCAATATTCAAAAATCATAATCATTTGGAATAATTTCACGCATCATATCCTGATTCATATATATATGCATGTATCCCCGTTGCTATTTGTAGTCTTAATGGAAACTATAAAAGTATATATGAGTTTCGCCTTTTGACAGACTTTTATTCCTTTGTATATTTTGTCGATATTCATTTTTGTTTAGTGGCCAAAAATCGTTGTGTAGTAGAATTGCTTTTAATTAGAAATCTCATAATCAACAAATGGTGATAACGGGAAAAGGTTTTTTTCAAGCCTAGACTCTGATAGGTATTTGTGATAACAAACATATTTTTCTTCAAAAAATATTGTATGAGAAAAAAATTAGTCACTTAATTTGTTATGCTTGTGATCGTAAGCTGATATTAGTATAATATTATTAGCGAAGCCTTTTGAAATAAGTTTGGTCTATTATTGGAAAGTTTTGAGTTTTTTGGAATTTTCAATTAGTTAGAATTTACAAGCATTTTGAAAATGATTTGAAAAATGTTTTCTGATTAAAAACACTAACTTCCGCCGATTTTTACTTTATATTCACTTTTAAAAAGAGTTTCCATGTGAAAATTTCGGTACGGATTAAAATTCGTAAAAATGTGTTCATGATCGGTTCAGAAGAAAATTTGTAAAGTATGAGATCGGATCGGTTCCGATTTGCTAAGGTGCCGACTCTTCCTCTAAAATATCCCCGACAACAAATGTTTGAAACAATGATGTTGTCGCCTAGACTTATAGTCTATAGCTCCATAAGTTATAGACTATAACATAGCTTATTAGATATAGCACTTCTTCAAAATAAAACAAAGATTTTTAAGCTAACTTAATAAAGTCTGTGTAGAATTTGTGTAGACTTTTGCGTGATTTTTTCTTTATTATAAAAATGGTTTATAAAAAAATTCAAATTAAATAATATCAAAGTATACGCCGTAAAACTTTGCACATATATGTTTTAGAAATTAAAACCCAAAATGGTGAATTTTAACCAAAATCTTTTACTCACAGTTATTGTTACAGTGAAGCCACACCAATGCTGTTATTGTCAAAAGATTGTACACAAAAAAACACTACAGTTCGTTTGTAAGAAATACGTCAATAAGAGCTGCGTGCATCACTTTTTGATCCGTCACTTTGGTTTTAAGTCGAAATGTTTCAAATAATTTTGTTTCAAAAGTTTTTACTTTATAATGTAGCCAATTTCAGAGTTAGTAACTTACTAATAACCTTCATATTTTTGTGCTTTTCGACATAAAATGTTATATTAAAGATTAGTTTCCATTAGTTTTATATTTTCAAAAGTGAGAATAACGTTTATAAACTACTAGTATTTAAAAATTAAAAATATTAATAACCTTNTCGACATAAAATGTTATATTAAAGATCAGTTTGCATTAGTTTTATATTTTCAAAAATGTGAATAACGTCTATAAACTACTAGTTTTTAAAAATATTTATAACCTTAATGATGTTGAGTCAAAGCTATCTCATGCGCTTCTGTAGAAGCTAACACTATTTTCGTTTTTTCTCATTTTATTAAGGAACAATAAAGGTTCTTTTTTTCCGAGTGAAGTCTGGAATTATAAGCTTACTCCCGATAATCTCAGGATAGAAGAATCGAAAAAAGAGAGAGCGAATGAATTTTGTTGATTTGGCCGCTATTCGGTCCTAGTTGATAGAGATTGTTATAACATTTCTAGCAATATGTTTTTCCCATTGTAAAAAATAGTAGATAGGTCCCGAGGCAATTATTTTCGAAAGAAATAAAAACTGTATTCAGGTCATATATGTGCTTGTAATTTTTCAAAAATTCTAATCAAATAATACGTCTCGATCAGATTTCGTTCATAATGACGATGCACTGCTTTTAACTCCTTCCGACACTTGTATCACGGTTGTTCATAAATTCCAACTTTCTCAATGAAAAACAAAGCCAAACAAGTATGGGTCACAGCTAGAGTGGATTTTCTGGTAGTTAAGTTGTTTCTAAAAATATCTACGCTAACTGATAAGAAAATGGTAGTTTTTTCTATTACGCGTACTTTGCTCCGACTTTTTATGTCACAATTGTTTTGTATTATTTTGCCTTTCGAAAAAGACTCATCGTCGATTGAGTTCTTAGATATCTCAAACTGAGCAAAATATTAGTGAATAATGAAAAAAAAAATTATGACCGAAATTGTTTAATTATTAGTTTTTTGTTAAAGAAATTGAAGCAATAGTCTGATTTTGGACATTCCTATTTAACTTTTTTGTTTAATATATTTGCTTACCTACTCAATCGGATAAAGTCCGTTTTCAAAGAACGAATTAATATAAAAATGTTGGCTGAAAGCATAGCTTAAAAGCTTCTAGCCTTCGATAATTTTAAACGATCATTGATCGCATTCAAAAGCAGCAAACTGTGTTTGGCGTGTTATTTTGCATAGAAAACGAAAATCATCTTTTGCCAAGCACCATCGGTCTTTGACTTGGTTGCTGACTTGAGTTAATTATTGAGTTTATTTAGGATTTCGATGAAAACATATATGGATTCGTTTGAAGAAATTTTATGGACACCTTCATGTTCAACAATACGAATGAAGGCCTGGCTTTGTGTTTATCGGAGTTAAAAAAATTCTTAATTTTTTTTCTAAAAATAAATTGAAAACCAAAATTTCTCTCTTTTAAGATTTTTTCGTCTCTATGTAGATTTTGCTGAAACCTTCTTGAAGCCATTAAAACATAAACTTTCAAAAATAAAAATTTTATGAAAAGGAAATGAAAGAAAATTGATGATATGAAAAGTAACGATTCGTTACTAACGAACAATTTCTATTAATAAATTTGTGAGCAAATTTGGGAATTTATTAAATTAATTTTTTTAACACAATTGTGTCTTTACTGCATTTTTTGATTTATTATTTCGCAAGTTTTCAATTTTTCAATACTTTTTTCAACACAATTTGATTTTTTATAATATTCTTTTTTAATAATTTTTTTAGCCAAAAAATTTTATTAAAATTTTTTTTTGAAAATTTTCTTATTTGTTTTTTTTAAAATTTTCGACTTTGTGTTGAAAAAATATTTGAGTCAACAGTATTAAAACTGTTTGAAAAGCCTAGTCAAATTTTGTTCGGAATTTTCTTTGCTACTGGGGGGCAATATCGCCGAAATATTTTGGCAAAAATTTGAATTGAAGAAATGTTTAGAATTTTAACAACCAATAAATTTATGAAATTCGAACGCAACGATTTTTCCAAAAATGCTTTTATTGAATTTTCAATCTAGGCAAGTTTAATGAAACTTAATAATGTCCCAACCAGTATCTTAATTTGAGAGACATAAGAGGTTTTGATTAATGTATTGGTTTGGACACATAAAAGGTCATAATAAAGGCATATAAAATGGTATGGTTGACTAATAACCACGACATCACAAACGAGAGTGTTTGTTTTTTACATTTTGTTGGTTATCTTCAAGACAGACGAAGGAATCACAATTGTATTTAATAATATGTCTAATAGTATATTGACAAAGCTTCCATAATTTACGAAACAGTCCTGACAACAAACTGCTTGACCAGGTACTCAAGCATCCTGAGAATTAAACGTCGTGATCATCTTTGGACTTTGATGAATTTTCTGACATTAAAACTGTGTTGTTTTTTTTCGTTAAATTGGCTAAATAATAAAAAAAATTTGATAGATGTCGAAACAGATTATTATGTTCTGGTACCCCGTTAACAAACCTGTGGTGATGTACGCTTTTAATTTTGCACAAACCCTGACTTGGCTAAGAATAGTTTTTTTACGCGTTTTAACAAAAAGGAGCTAAGGGAGGTGGGTGTCGCGATTTGAGCCTCTTCCAATGTCATTTCCCGTCAAACTAGCAAAGGTGATATTCCAAAACATTTGTAACTAACAGAACCAACCTTCGGTAATTTTAAAACTTAACAGTAATCTGATACAATCCCACCTACGCCGACACACTACGCTTTAAAAAAAGCCTCCTAAAAAGACACGCAGTTTGCCTACTCCTTCAATTTTCATCATTTTTTTATATGTTTTGTGTCAGGCTCCGGAGAAGCTTACGAATAATGCAAAAGCTTTTGTTTTAAATTTTGCTTTCCGGCCAAAAAACAAAAAACGAAAACAAAATTATTGATTTATTTATGATTTAAATTGAAAGTGCGCTTTTTGTTTTCTTTTTGACGCTACCGTAGTTAAAAATATGCACCAAAATCCTAAAGTGTTTGTAATTTACGGAAAAATTATTTTGAAAGCATTTTTTCTGGTTTCTAAATTTTGTCAAAAATTTAGGCTAAAAATGAAAAGTTGACATGGCCCCCAAGAGACCGTCAAAAAATTTAAAAAAAAAACTCTCTAGCTATTGTCAAACAAGGTCTTGTGCTTTCAGATGCAGTATGAGTCGAAACTGTATCTCTAAACTGGTGAGGAGATAGCTTTTGCCTGAGCCTCCAAATCTGACCTCATTTCGTAAACAATTTGGCTAAAAATGAATTTGACATGGCCCTCAAGAGACGCCGAAGCAAAATTAAAAAAAAAACGCTCTATGAATTGTCAAACAAGTCTTGTACTTTCAGATGCAGTAGAGTCGAACTGTATCTCTAAACTGGTGGAGGAGATAGCTCTTTGCCTGATCCTCCAAACTGACATTTTCAAATTTTTTGTTTTTTTTCGCGTTTTTGTCGCTGAAAGCAAAATTTTTAAAACAAAAGTGCTTTGCATTATTTGTAAGGCTTCTCCGGAGCCTGACACAAAAAAATAAATAAAAATGATGAAAATTGAAGGGGTAGGCACAACTGCGTGTCTTTTTAAGAGCTTTTTAAAAGCGAAGGTGTCGGCGTAGAGTGGGATTGTATCAGATTACTGTTAAGTTTCAAAATTACCGCGAAGGTTGGTTCTGTTCAGTTACAACTGTTTTGGAAATATACGCTTCTATTTGGGCGAGGAAATGCCTTCGTGAAGAGGCCAAATCTGCGACACCCACTCCCTTAAGGGGGTAGCATCGATGTGGCGACTGGTCAATTTAACTTACGAAATAATTAGTGTTTTATTTTTTGTGCTTTAATTATCCGTTAGCTGACCCAAAATAAATGTGTATCAGCTCACTTAAAAATATTTTTTTATTTTAAGAAGATTTGAGTCGAACTTTTATTTTTGAATTCGTAAATTTCAAAAAATCACAAGCATTATGAAATTTTCGCATTTTGTCCAAAATTTTTTCTTTTTTTAATTTGTGAATAAATAAAAAAAAATAGCCACTTTAACTTTTTTCATGCATTTCCACATATTTTTGACGCGTTTGAAAAATCATAAAAATTTTTTTTCTTTCTATTGTCGACTTTTATAGAATATATGAAAATTTCCGCAAATCATGTCCAAAATTTTCCGTTTTGAATGTTCCAATTCCAAATCTATAATCAGGTAGAATCACTTATTTAATTTTTTTATCTATTAAATATCCATAGTCAATATATGAGTTTGGTCGCGCGATTATATTGCTTAAACTATCGATGATTTTTAACACTGGCTGTTCACTCGATAAGTGCCATTGAACAACCAAAATTCTTAGAAATTCAGTAAAAATGCAAAATGTCTGAGTTTATTAATTCGTCTTAAAAAAAAATCATGGTCGGGTTATTGGAAATGGAGTTACATGAAAAGTGTTTTTTATATTTTTAAGATAGTAAGTTATGTTTAAGAAATTAAAAATATAAACGTTTTGCAAGAATGGACACTTTTAGGTAACTTTTTTTAGAACACGCCAGCCTGAGGTTTTTGACACTCTCACTTGAGAACGGAACAAGATATTCTCAAACGAATTTTTTGCATCCAACCAGACATTAAAACTCCAAAGACCATGTTTTGATTTCCGACGGATGTCCGAGTTAATACCTGGAATTCGACGGATAAATTTTAAAAAAGTCGATTCTTGAGAACACCACACATTCTTCCGAAAGTAATTTTTTTGGAATTTATAACAACTTTTTGTCAGAATTTTTTTGGCATAATTCTTTTTGTCATCTGACACCGGTAAACATAGGGCCAATTATAATATAAATGAGACGAAATTCAAGCAGACTGATAACTTTCTCCTTGGATATATAGATGGTTAACCGTTTCTGGAGGTCTGACGGTGATTTGTTTAGAGTTCGAATCTTGTCTAAGCAGGCATACTTTTTTTTTAATAATCTTTTCTTCAAATATTTTCTTTGAAGAATAGAGTTAGCGCAGTCCGACCCCAGCTTGAAGGTGTAATATGAAAATGTATCTGCCAAACATTTAATTTTATTATAATCTCTTGAAAACCTCTCCGGAAAAGTATATTTTTCACTTCACAGGTCCCACGTCATTTGAAGAATACAAAAAGCTGAAATTTGACCCTTTGAGCGGGCTTCATATGACAAAAGATTCTGGCCAAAAAATTTCCGACGACAAGTTGTGCCAGATGCCAAAAAATTGGCTTCAGAGAGAATGTGCGCATTTCTCAAGAAGTCTTTTATAGACGCTTTACGCGTCATTTACCGGTAAACCGGACCATCCGTCAAAAATCAAAAAAATTTGGTATTAGGAGTTTTTAATTGTCTGTTGGATGCAAAATCCGTTTGTGAATATCTTGTTCCGTTCCGAAAGTGAGAGTTGTAAAAACCTCAGCGGGTGTTCTAAAAAAAAAGTTACCTATAGAAGAGATAAAAATTAAAAAATAAATTTTCACATTTTTTCTCCATTTATCAGCTATTGAAAAAATGCTACACAACTCTGCCGACGATGCCACCTAGGCACCTTAACGGTTTTTTAAAATAAATTTCACAAGAAATTACTTTCAGATTTTTATTTTATTATTTAGCAGTCGTCCATGAAGTTCCAAACAAAATCCACTTGCAAAGTGATATGTACTTTAGCTAAACGGCTACAGGTTTTCACATAATTCGAGGAACCCTTATAAGCCGTTGTAGTTATCTTGTCGATAGTCAACTTTCTTTTTAAAACCAAATTACTGAAAGAAAAAAGAAATTCGAGACAAGAACCACGAATAGTTTCTTCGAATCATACAGATTACGCATCAATTAACATAACAAAACGATGCAATTACATTTTAACAACCAGATTATAGACCCACGAAAATGTTTCAAAGAAATATCCTCAAGGTAGACTTTTACCATACCCTACACGAGAAAATTTAAATTATTTTTACTCGGAGTTCTTAGCGATTTCAATTACTTCGAAACCCAAATAGGGATTTTCAAACAAATACAGGGTGTTCAAATGGGCAGCTCACTACGCCTCTTATAGCCAACCTATTTAAGGGTGCTTGAACGTCAATTATCAAGAAAACTTATCAGACAAGGTCACATTATCACCTGGCTACGCTACGCTGACGATAACCTTGCGATAATCAAAAAAGGATCCTTTGATATTATTTTACATGAAATAAACAACTGGGATCAAAATTACATATTCTTTCGAAAAAATGACCCAAAACGACTTAACTTTTTATCAACTACCGTTTTTTCTTGAAACGGAGAAATGAATTTAATCTTTTCAAAAGCTGGCCGAATACCATAATTAGTTAACTAACAGGGGGCGTGCGGCGTATAGTTATACGCGTATAGTTGGAACCCGAGATAAAACCTACGTAAGCCCCGCAAAAACCTACGCTTTTGAAAAATAAATTTATTCGTTCCTGGCGTGCGGCGTATAGTTATAGGAAAAAAGATAGGGCCTTTTTTTTCAAACGTTCCTGGCAAAAGATAGGCCGTTTACACCAGATTTTCAGACAGAGGAATTCTCTGTCTGGGCGACAATGAAAAATACTTTTTTTCTAAAACATGTTCAATTGACCATGAGTGTCGGTATTTCAACAAGTTTAAAAAATGTTTTCAAAGTCAAACATATCAGTGTACATTCTTAGAAGATTTGTAACGAAAAATATTTAAAATACACCAAAAATTTGACTTGACCACCTAACTCAAATTTGTTTTTTTTTTTTTTTAGTACATGTATAAACTCTAAATACTGTTAAAATTGACCAGACAGCAGCGTGGTCTTGTTGTTTTTTTTCTTTGAAATCTTTTTGAATTCATGCTTTTTTTTATAATTACTTTTATTTCATTTTACGATGAAATCAAATTATCAATAACACTAAACAATTCTAGTCTATGAATATATAGTAAATTACCTAATCACCAAAAATTCATTTCTTGACCATGATTTTAACGCAATTTTTAATCTAGAATTGTACAAATTGGACCATGACAGCAGCACATTTTCCAGAGTACGCGTATAGTTAGGAAAAGTACGCGTATAGGCCGGATTACGCGTAATGTCCGGGGTTTTG
>SCLH01000459.1:130353-154820 GCA_004367855.1 Oikopleura vanhoeffeni | reverse complement strand
ATCCAGAATATTTTGACACTTGTCAAAAATATTTAAATAGCTTAAGCAAACCGAACATTCTATTATAACTGATTAAAGTGAAACGAAGACTCAGAGCTGATAAAGCGAGTCTAGTAATTTCTACCGCCATCGAAGCCTCATATATATAAACGAGATATTTGGAATGGCTTCGCCATTATCAAATATCTCGCATAATATATCACACTTTGGTTAGAATGCGTAGCCAAATACTCCTTTTAACGTGGTGATTTAACGTTGTGGCTACGCATCTACCAAAGTGTGATAAAGGGAATATAATATCGATATTATATATATGATATATTATATATATTGTTTGCCTATGTTAGCAAAAATTCCAGGCATAGGCATAATCTTCGATATTGAGAGTCGGGGGCTATTCCAACAGCAGAAAGAGATATCATCAGAGCTGAAGGTTAATTAATTATCAAATTTAATTAATCAATTTATTGCTGATAATTATCGTATCAATTTTTTCAATTTGGAGAGTCCATAATATGTAATTATAATAATAAAGTCCCGACTATTAGACACTTTAATTTTTAAGAAAGAATTTCTATAGAAACCCACGAAATTTTTTCAAAGAAAAAGATCCTCAAGGTAGACTTTACCATACCCTACACGAGAACAATTTAAATTATTTTTACTCGGAGTTCTTAGCGATTTCAATTACTTCGAAACCCAAATAGGGATTTCAAACAATACAGGGTGTTCAAATGGGCAGCTCACTAGCGCCCTTATAGCCAACCTATTTATAGGGTGCCTTGAACGGTCAATTATCAAGAAAACTTATCAGACAAGGTCACATTATCACCTGGCTACGCTACGCTGACGATAACCTTGCGATAATCAAAAAGGATCCTTTGATATTATTTTACATGAAATAAACAACTGGGATCAAAATATTACATATTCTTTCGAAAAAATGACCCAAAACAGACTTAACTTTTTATCAACTACCGTTTTTCTTGAAAACGGAGAAATTGAATTAATCCTTTTCGAAAAGCTGGCCTGATACCAAAATAGTAACTATAAACAATCCGTAATTTCTCGAAGTATCTTAATCAGCACCGTGTACACCCTACTACACATGCCGATACTCGAGCTCTACACGTGACATTTTTATACAGGAACCTGCCAAATCAAAGGAAATTTTCTCAAAAACGCCTACCCCCGAAAAACTCATAGATGAAATTTGCTAGTTCTTAATACCCCGAAAAAACCATCATTACCTGAGGTCACCGTCACAATGCTGTATGATTATACAAATAGTAAAATTGAATACTATTTACGAACTTAAACAATAAAATAAAATCGTTTTATACCCACCTTTAACATACGATTCAGTATAAAAGTATTAGGGTACAAACAATTTTTGCCAAAGATAGCAAACCCACAACCATTTAAATTGAACTTTGCAATTGCATTTATCAATTTAATGTACCTGCAATAAACAGTATGTAGGCATGACAAAACGAACTCTCGAATAAGAGCTACTGAACACCGAACCCCTTCCCGTGCAAAACACACTTATCATCAATAAATCGATGTCCAACCTACATTAGTAAATTACAAGAATTGAAAGAACCAATATTCCTCCAAATTCTCAAAAAACCTTCATCAAGAAGATGAGAGACAAATCTTTATGGACCACTTTAGAATACTGCAGAAAAACTTTCGAATTACTTCCGAACGACGGAACGCGGAAGCGTTTTCATTAGAAATCTTTAAAACCGACTCTAAATGATCAATGCAACATCGTCACTTCTCCCTATTCTGAAGTGGGCATAAAAATTAGTCTATTAGCCCACTATTTAACTCGCCGATTTAAAACTGTCTAGACCCTGTATTTTTTTGTAGACTTGAAACTTAAAAATCACTTCTTAAAACAGCTTGATAATGCGAAACGCGAAACGTTGCAGTTAATAAATGAATAATAAATTTAATTTTTTAGTTATTATTATTATTAAGGGGTAAAAAAAGGACGTCACATTGCTAAATTTGGGGGTGATTTTGATTTAACACAAGGATCTTACAGTTTATTACTGATTAAGATATTTTATATTCAACTTGACCTCAAAACGATTGTCTTTAATTTATCGAGTAA
Source organism: Oikopleura vanhoeffeni (assembly GCA_004367855.1). Lineage (NCBI taxonomy): Eukaryota > Metazoa > Chordata > Appendicularia > Copelata > Oikopleuridae > Oikopleura > Oikopleura vanhoeffeni. The sequence continues at coordinate 152,695 of SCLH01000459.1, read as the reverse complement.
TGTTTTTTTAATTTTTTTTTATACAGTAGATATCCTCTAAAGAATTTTTCTACATCTCAAACCGCTTTGAAACCAACCACTTAAAGACTTGGCCACAGTAAACTTGCTGGTTACGGTATAATCAATCATATGTAGATAAATGTCATACAGGGCGCTAAAGATTAAATGTCATGGTTCTCTCTTGCGCCTTATGTGGACATACTGTTGCTATGGTTTATAATTCAGCCATTAACATTATATACTGTATTTAACAATATGGAAAAATTTCACCCGATAATTTTAAAATAATTGTTATAAAGATCAAGTTAGATATGAAATATCAAATCGGTAACTACTGAAGATCCTTGTTAAAACTAACAATCACCCAAATTTATCACTTTGACGACCTCTAGCGACCTATTATCGATGACCGCGAGAACCACTACTAATCATTTTTGAGGCCTGCTTAGTTTGAAAATAAATTTTCAGCCAACTTTTTTGCGGACACTACCCTCTTAATCACTGACTTTTAAAGAATAATTTTTTTAGAACTGAAATTTTATTGTGGTATGTTGAAGAAGGCGACATTGATATTTTTGATCAGGAATGCAGAGTTGAAAAAAGTTCAAAAAAGGAATCGCGCTCGTTTATAATGAAACAATGGGACAAGATCTAGAAATGCACGTAGACTCCCTAACAATGCTCACTTTTAAGAAACACAAATTCGAAGAACTTCTCAATATAGAAGAACATATGCCATCATCATGGTTAAGGAAAGAGCTAATATAATTAAGCAAAATCGGCTCAAAATTTGAAAAATTGACTTCACGGTTTTGTGAAACATGGGGCTCCTGAGGGGAGGGCAATATCGCCAAAAAGTTATCGGCAAATTCGCGATATGTCACATTCGGCGATATAGCCTATATCATAAGGGACAATTATAAACTTTTTTGTTCAAAAATGAACAAACGCGTAGGCGCCTCGAATGGACGTCATATGTCAATTTTTTGATTTTATAAGAAGTTCACAATAGGGTCGAATGAATTGAATCATCAAAGTGCATAGAATTAGTACACCACAAGACGCAATCAAATTAAAGTTGAAAATACTAGATTTGGGAGAGCGAATCCTGAAAATGACGTCATTCATGACGCTCAAAAAGTAATTTGAGACAATAAATCTCAAAAAAATTTCGGCAATATTGGCAATATCGACGATATTGACACTGGAAGTATTTAGCTTAAAATCGAAAATTGCTGTAGGTTTTTTTTCGGCGATATTGGGCCGTCGATCGGTCCCTCAGTATCTTTTGACGATTTGAATTGATAAATTTCCAAAGTAAAAATTGGTACCGATTTTATTGCTCAGCTTGTACAGAATTTTTTGCGGTCATTTCAAAGCTGCATGATTTATTGGTTTTCAGAATTTTTTCTAAAAAGTGGCGAAAAGTGTCTTTTAGTACGCAACGTGGCGCGTTAGGCAATTTATATTCGAATGAAAAACCGAAAATGATATTTTCGCATTTTATATATTTCCCTCTAACGTCACTTCCTGGCCACACTAGTTTTTTTGCCGATTTATGGTCCCAAAAATAATAACTCTGAAAAGGAACATCAAAAAGAACGAGATAAAATGCGGCGAATTCAAGCCTCGTGGAAGAAAAAGCTCAAGATCTGGAATTCAAAATTGAAAGAAAACGCTCTCAAGGCCAGACACAGAAATGCACAGACGTTAATAAGAGACTCGTAGAAACTTATTCAGAGGTCGCGACCCCGCCAACATAAAAAAGAAAAAAGAATACGAAAATAATGATGAAGAAGATGACTCCGATTTTCAGATAACTAAATATATTCCATGAAAAACAAATAAATATTTTATCAAACCAAAAATCTGCGTTTAACATACACGAAAAACTACATTATATCATGCATGAAAATGACAAAAAGTCTCATAACCACCGTCTGATCACGTGACAGAATAACAAGGCAATAGGTGTGCAAACGAGTACTTTCTTTTTTCAAAAGTACAACTAACTTAAGGTAGGAACAGCAAACTCTTTTTGCTCCGACAAAAATTTTATGTATAATAATTGACAATATGTACTTCAATGATTTTTGCGTGAAAACCAAGCTATATTCGTGTATTGTTTGAACATCTTCTTCGAATGATTGTATTTCTCTTTTGGTTGAAATTGTCTATTACAATTTAAAAAAGAATTTGCCACTCATTTCTCCCAATTTTAATGCAGGGGGGCCAATATCGCCGAAATTTTTTTGACAAAAATACACGCCACAATTTGGCACAATTCGGCGATATGGGCGCTTCGGCGACATAGGAACAAAATTCATTATTCCGTTCAATGGAAAACGCGTAAGGCGTTAGAAATGAGCGGTCATAGCTCACATTTTCTACATTTTATAAAGAAGTTTCACGGTAGGTTTGAATTTAGCTAAGAATCGTGATATGCGTAGGTTGAATTTCGGCGATTTAAAGCACAATTTCGGCGATATTGGTCCCCCCTGTAATAAATTAAAATAATAATAATAAAATTTTATTTGAATAATAAAGATAACTAGAACGATTATTTAATGTTCCTGCAAAATTGTTAATTTTTTTTCCTGCTTAATTCGTGATTTTTTTTTCTCAGGCAATGCTGTCTAGCCGCCCGGAGAAAAAAATTCCCGAATTAAAAAACAGCTCAGGCTGTAGTTTTTAGAATTATCCGACCATCACTTAAGACTTTTTCGGGAAATTCCATTTTTTCTGAAAATGTCTACAAAGTTTAACAAATTTTTTCTATCCTTCCGTTCATCAGTTAAAAAGTCAGACCAAGTTTCGTCTTACTTCAAATTCACCAAAAACCTCATTTTGTGCAGTATTTAGTTTTTCGGTCTCGAACCCGAAAATATCTACCCCTTGAACGTGAGATTTTTTTGTCAGTTTTGGTACATTGAGATTATCATTGTTGACCATATCCAGTGGGTTGGAAAATGTCTGAAATCAATCATCCCAAAAAAATTAACCTCGATAAAGCAATCAATTTTGTCGATCATGAAAAACTAAAAACAATTTCGAGTTTAATAAAATGATTACAAGAAATATCAACCAGAAATCATCAACATATACCAGGGAACTCGAAATTAATTAACCACACTTAGACATGAGTGAAACTTAGAAACTCTGGAAAATTTTTATAAGATTAAATATATTCAGACTTTTAGCTTGAAAGTGTTTTTCATTCGAATTGTTATTTCAAATGTGGATGTTTCGATGAAATTCTATAAAATCAGCTTGGTGGTATTGAATTCATTTCGTGCCATTCTCTATACCCTTCATCACCTTTTGCATGATCTGAGAGATGTGGGCTGAAAAGAAGGAGAAAAGCGCCTCATGAGTGGCTAGAAGGGGTCTTAGAGTGTTAGGATTGGCTCCTCAACCCACATCTCTTAGATCAATGCAAAAGGTGATAAGGGATATATTATTACTTCATTTTACAATAATTCAATAAATCACACATTTTTTCAAATTATATATAAATTACAAATTTGCATGTTTACAGTAATACACCAGAGATTTAATGTTTGCAAAATAGATGACGAGTTTATTTGACGATGAAAATGCAAGAGCTGGTCGGTATCACAGAAATAATACAATTATACTGTAGAATGATTTGAAATAGAATTTTGAAAGTCATTATACTTTAAAAATATTTTAAAAATGCAGTGCTCGACCTTTAGCAACCATGGGTCAATTAAGGAAAACAATGATGACAACCTTTTTGAAATCTCCGTGGTCTATCATAAAAACACAGGAAAATTTTCTATTTTCATGAATGTTTCGAGAAAAATCCCGAATTACTGGCAATTTTTTTCTATTTTTCATGTTTTTAAAAGTTAAATGACTTTGATTAAATCAATAAATAATCAAAATTAAAATCGAAAATATATCCCTATTGAGTTTTTCAACAGCACGCGTCATAACTTTGAAGAAAGTGACCAAATGAAATCGCGGGATTCTTAAATAAGTCGACAATCGAGTATTGTGATTGGACACTTGCTCAAAGTTATGACGCGTGCTGAGAAAGACTCAATAGGGATAATTTTCGATATAAGCCGCCTCCTTCGAATTTATAACCTGCGATTTCTGTAGATGGAAAACCTGCAAAATGAACACGTCATTTGGCAAAAAACTACAGTAATTGGCATTTCCCTGCAGTCATATTATATGGTGAAAGTTTTAAAGATTTTTTTTTTTTTCAAAAAAAAAAAATATATTCAATCGTATAAATTTCTTTCAATTATAACAGTGGGATTAAGAAGATGCTGACTAAAGCGTTGACGATAGATGAAACAAATAACGCTCTTAATAAAGCTGTTTGGTATTTTCACATGCACAATATCTCATGGCATTACGTCATCAATTTGCAACCCGTAAAGCATTTCAATAGATTGAATAGTTAGTCCCACAGTGCTTATAAAAAATTTATAAAAACCTGAATTAATTTTCTTTGAAATTAGTTGTTTTTTATAAATTTCCTTTTATCATACGGAGCTTCCTGAAATTTTGATCTTGATTTCTGGGTCGTCTTTGTAAGAATTTTTTGAAAATAAACTGCTGATTTTTGATTTTACAAGAACAACTGAATGGCACCATTTATGTTGACTAGGGTAAACACCAAAACTTTATTTTGAAAATTGACTTTAAAAAGCTGCTCACCCCTACCGCGCGCGATATTGGCATGAGTTCTACTGTGGGTGTCCTGATTTTTGAGTGAAATATTGGTGGTTAGGGTTAAAAATTATCGAAACATTTTTTTGAGTAATAGATGGCCAAGTTCGACCAAAAACGTACCCTGCAAAATTTTCAGCAATTCTGCTCCCACGGTGGGTACGGCACTTAAAGTCCCCGGGTTTTTATGAGAGTTAAAATAGCGGTATCAAAAATAAGAAATCAGTCACGTGATATTTTTTTTTTAAACTTTGCTGTTATGAAAATATCTGAAATGGTGATTTAGGTTATTTTCGAAAAATAATAAGTACTCTTTTGATGCAATCTAATTACGGTTTTAATGACAATATACGATCACGGATTTTCGGACAATCCTGTAATGTTAAAAAAAAACATTGAATTTCTTAAACACGTAAAACAGGGTTGTAAAAGAATGCTATCGCCGACCAGATGTTTAATCCCCATGTTTTTTTCTCATCTCTGGCTAAACCACGCAAAAAAAGGATGGAAACCCACGCAAAATCCAACTTTTAACAAGCCTGACATAAAGGGTTTGCTTATGATCGATTTTTTGGGAAAATGATCTATAACAATTAAAAACGAACTATCGATAAAAATTTACTAACGTCTAAAATTTTATTTCATAATAAGATATATCAATTCAACCCATTGATCAACTGTATTTTTCACCTCTTTATTTTTCACGATAGACTCATAACCCCAAAATAATACTAACGACCCATAATACATAAAAAATGCGAACTTTCTAACTATACGCCGCACCCCCCTGTATAAACAATCCGTAATTTCTCGAAAGTATCTAATCAGCACCGTGTACACCCTACTACACCATGCCGAGTTCTCGAGCTCTACACGTGACATTTTTATACAGGACCTGCCAAATCAAAAGGAAATTTTTCTCAGAAACGCCTACCCCGAAAAACCATAGATGAAATTTTTGCTAAGTTCTTAATATCCCCAGAAAAACCATCATTACCTGAGGTATCCGTCACATGCTGTATTGATTATACTAACAGTAAAATTGAGTACTATTTACGAAACTTAAATAATAAAATAAAATCGTTTATACCCACCTTTAACATACGATTTCAGTATAAAATTATTAGGGTACAAACAATATTTGCCAAAGATAGCAAACCCACAACATTTAAACTTGATACTTGCAGTTGCATTTATCAATTTTAATGTACATGCAATAAACAGTATGTAGGCGTGACAAAACGAACTCTTCGAATAAGAGCTACTGAACACCGAACCCCTTCCCGTGCAAAACACACTTATCATCATATAAATCGATGACCAACCTACATAAGTAAATTACAAGAGTTTGAAAGAACCAACATTCCTCCAAATTCTCAAAAAACTTTCATCAAAAAGATGAGAGACAAATTCTTTATGGACCACTTTAGAATACTGCAGAAAAACTTTCGAAATTACTTCGAACGACGTAACGCGGAAGCGTTTTTCATCAGAATCTTTAAACCGACTCTAAATGATCAAAGCAAGCATCGTCACTTCTCCCTATTATGAAAGTGGGCATAAAAATTAGTCTATTTAGCCCACTATTTTACTCTCGATTTAAAACTGTTCTAGACTGTGTATTTTTTGTAGACTTGAAACTTAAAAATCACATTCTTAAAACAGCTTAATAATGCGAAACGTTGCAATGAATAAATAAAATTCGAGGAATGTTGAGCTTCAAATTTGCCGTCACTCCTTTCTTTAGGAAATGATAACGAATAAAAAAACACAAAATCCTACCAAAAGTTTCATATAAACGATAGTAACTGGGTAGATTTCAGATGGGAACAAGCAGATCAATATTGCAGAAGTATGAATGCTAGGTAAATTTATTTCTTAGACGAGCATGATTAGGTTAAACGTGATTGAGCAAAATTCGACAAAAAAGTTCGTTCTCAATTATGGGTAGTCAAACTGAAGTTGTTTGAATGAAAAATAGTTTGAGCACGCAATTTTATACCCAATGTCTTTTAGCTTTTGGGGTGATCCCGAGGAGATTCACGCTTAACCAATCAGAGCGCCAATCAAAAGCTAAAACACATTCGGTACGTGAAGATAATTTCAACTGATATATCTGATTTTTTAGGTACAATTGTTAATAAGCATAGTTTAATATGAATTTATCCATCATAATTGGCAAAGAAATTATTTTAATATAAATTTTATCCTGTTTTCGGATTTGTGATCGAAATTTGACGATTTCAATTTTTCAAAAATTTATTCAATCGACGTTTCGCTTTTATTTAGCATTTTCAGGATTAATTATATTTCAGTTTAGAAAATTACACTAGGCTGATTTTACAAATAATCTCCTTATCGTGGTTTCAGATATGACAAATATTGAAAAGACGGACAAGGTGAACTCACAAGGGACAAGGTGATTTCAATTTTATTCTCAAAATTATAAAATTTTTAAAACATCCGCAGAATTGAAATCATTAATTTTATAATTTTGAGAATAAAATTAAAATCGTCAAATTTCGATCACAAATTAGAAAATAGGATAAAATTTATATTAAAATAATTGCTTTGCCAATTATGATGGATAAATTCATATTAAANAATGTCATGGTTCTCTCTTACGCCTTATGTGGACATACTGTTGTCTATGGTTTTTAATTCCGCCATTGACATGTATATACTGTATTTAACAATATGGAAAAATTTCACCCGATAAAATTTAAAATAATTGTTATAAGATCAAGTTAGATATGAAATATTCAAAATCGGTAACTTACTGTAAGATCCTTGTTAAAATCACAATCACCCAAATTTATCACTTTGACGACCTCTAGCGACCTATCATCAGATGACCGCGAGACCACTACTAATCATTTTTGAGGCCTGCTTAGTTTGAAATAAAATTCTAAGCCAACTTTTTTGCGGACACTACCCTCTTAATCACTGACTTTTAAAGAATAATTTTTTTAGAACCGAAATTTTATTGTGGTATGTTTGAAGAAGGCGACATTGAATTTTTTGATCAGGATGCAGAGTTGAAAAAGTTCGAAAAAGTAATCGCGCTCGTTTATAATGAAACAATCGGACAAGATCTAGAAATGCACGTAGACTCCCTAACAATGCTCACTTTTATAGAAACAAAACTCGAAGAACTTCTCAATATAGAAGAACATATGCCATCATCTATGGTTAAGGAAAAAGCTAATATAATTTAGCAAAATCGGCTCAAAATTTAAAAAATTGACTTCAGGTTTTTGTGATACATGGGGCTCCTGAGGGGAGGGCAATATCGCCAAAAGTTATCGCAAATTCGGCGATATTGTCACATTCGGCGATATAGCCTATATCATATAGGGACAATAATAACTTTTTTGTTCAAAAATGAACAACGCGTAGGCGCTCGAATGGACGTCATATGTCAATGTTTTTGATTTTATAAGAAGTTTCACAATAGGGTCGAATGAATTGAATCATCAAAGTGCATAGAATTTAGTACCACCACAAGACACAATCAAATTAAAGTTGAAAATACTAGATTTGGGAGAGCGAATCCTGAAAATGACGTCATTCATGACGCTCAAAAAGTAATTTGAGACATAAATCTCAAAAAATTTCGGCAATATTGGCAAATTCGACGATATTGACACTGGAAGTATTTTAGCTTAAAATCGAAAAATTGCGTAGGTTTTTTTCGGCGATATTGGGCCGCGATATCGGTCCCCTCAGTATATTTTTTTGACGATTTGAATTGATAAATTTCCAAAGTAAAAAATTGGTACCGATTTTATTTGCTCTTCTTGTACAGAATTTTTTGCGGTCATTTCAAGCTGCATGATTTTTTGGTTTTCAGATTTTTTTCTAAAAAAGGTGCGAAAAGTGTCTTTTTAGTACGCAACGTGGCGCGTTAGGCGAATTTATATTTCGAATGAAAACCGAAAATGATATTTTCGCATTTTATAAATTTCCCTCTAACGTCACTTCCTGGCCACCCTAGTTTTTTGCCGATTTATGGTCCAAAATATAACTCTGAAAAGGAACATCAAAAAGAACGAGATAAAATGCGGCGAATTCAAGCTCGTGAAGAAAAAGCTCAAGATCTTGAATTCAAATTGAAAGAAAAAGCTCTAAAGGCCAGACACAGAAATGCATCAGACGTGAATAAGAGACTCGGTAGAAAACTTATTCAGAGGTCGCGACCCGCCAACATAAAAAAGAAAAAAAGAATACGAAAATAATGATGAAGAAGATGACTCCGAATTTTTCAGATAACTAAATATATTCCATGAAAAAACAAATAAATATTTTATCAAACCAAAAATCTGCGTTTAACATTACACGAAAACTACATTATATCATGCATGAAAATGACAAAGAGTTCTCATAACCACCGTCTGATCACGTGACAGAATAACAAAGCAATAAGGTGTGCCAAACGAGTACTTTCTTTTTTCAAAAGTACAACTAACTTAAGGTAGGAACAGCAAAAGTTTTTTGCTCCGACAAAAAATTTTTATGTATAATATTGACAATATGTACTTCAATGATATTTTGCGAGAAAACCAAGCTATATTCGTGTATTGTTTGAACATCTTCTTCGAATGATTTGTATTTCTCTTTTGGTTGAAATTGTCTTATTACAATTTAAAAAGTAATTTTGCCACTCATTTCTCCCAATTTATGCAGGGGGGCCAATATCGCCGAAATTTTTTTGACAAAAATATCGGAGATATTGGCACATTCGGCGATATTGGGCGCTTTCGGCGATATAGGAACAAAAATTCATTATTCCGTTCAATGGAAAACGCGTAGGCGTTAGAAATGACGTCATATGTCAAACAATTTTTCAATTTTATAAGAAGTTTCACGGTAGGTTTGAATTTTAGCTAAGAATCGTGATATTGCGTAGGTGAATTTCGGCGATTTAAGCACATTCGGCGATATTGGTCCCCCCTGTAATAAATTAAAATAATATAATAATATTTTATTTGAATATATAAGATAACTAGAACGATTATTTAATGTTCCTGCAAAATTTGGTAATTTTTTTTCCTGCTTAATTCGTGATTTTTTTTTGCTGTCTAGCCGCCCGGAGAAAAAAATTCCCGAATTAAAAACAGCTCAGGCTGTAGTTTTTAGTTTTTTAAAATTATCCGACCATCACTTAAGACTTTTTCGGGAAATTCCATTTTTTCTGAAAATGCTCTAAAAAGTTTTACTAGTTTTTCTATCCTTCCGTTCATCAGTTAAAAAAAGTCAGACAATTTCGTCTTTACTTCAAATTCACCAAAAACCTCATTTTTGCAAGTATTTAGTTTTTCGGGTCTCGAACCCGAAAAACTATCTACCCATAACTTGAACGTGAGATTTTTTGTCAGTTTTGGTACAATGAGATTATCATGTTGACCATATACAGTGGGTTGGAAAATGTCTGAAATCATACATCCCAAAAAAATTAACCTCGATAAAGCAATGAATTTTGTCGATCATGAAAAACTAAAAACAATTTCGAGTTTAATAAAATGATTACAAGAAATGATGTACAAGAAATATCAACCAGAAATCATCAACAAATACCATGGGAAACTCGTAATTAATTAACCACACTTAGACATTGAGTGAAAGCTTAGAAACTCTGGAAAATTTTTATAAGATTAAATATATTCAGACTTTTAGCTTGAAAGTGTTTTTCATCGAATTGTTATTTCAAATGTGGATTGTTTCGATGAAATTCTATAAAATCAGCTTGGTGGTATTGAATTCATTTCTGTGCCATTCTCTATATGATATAGACTATATCCCTTCATCACCTTTTGCATGATCTGAGAGATGTGGGCTGAAAAGAAGAGAAACCGGCCTCATGAGTGGCTAGAAGGGGTCTTAGGAGTGTTAGGATTGGCTCCCTCAACCCACATCTCTTAGATCATGCAAAAGGTGATAAAGGGATATATTATTTACTTCATTTTACAATAATTCAATAAATCACACATTTTTCAAATTATATATAAAATTACACATTTGCATGTTTACAGTATAACCAGAGATTTTAATGTTTGCAAAATAATAGATGACGAGTTTATTTGACGATGAAATGCAAGAGCTGGTCGGTATCACAGAATAATACAATTAGTACTGTAGAAATGATTTGAAATAAAGAATTTCGAAAGTCATTATACTTTAATAATTATTTCAAAATGCAGTGCTCGACAGCTTTAGCAACCATGGGTCAATTAAGGAAAACAATTATGACAAACCTTTTTGAAATCTCCGTGGTCTATCATAAACACAGGAAAATTTTCTATTTTTATGAATTGTTCGAGAAAATTCCGATTACTTGGCAATTTTTTTCTATTTTTCTTTGATTAAATCAATAAAATATCAAAAATTAAATATCGAAAATTATCCCTATTGAGTTTTTCACAGCACGCGTCATAACTTTGAGAAAGTGACCAATGAAATCGCGGGATTCTTAAATTAAGTCGACAATCGAGTATTGTGATTGGACACTTGCTCAAAGTTATGACGCGTGCTGAGAAAGACTCAATAGGGATAATTTTCGATATAGCCGCTCCTTCGAATTTATAACCTGCGATTTTCTGTAGATGGAAAACCTGCAAAATTGAACACGTCTATTTTGGCAAAAACTACAGTAATTGCATTTCCTGCAGTCATATTATGTGTGAAAGTTTTAAAGATTTTTTTTTCTAAAAAAAATATATTCAATCGTATAAATTTCTTTCAATTATAACAGTGGGATTAAGAAGATGCTGACTAAAGCGTTGACGATAGATGAACAAATTTACGCTCTTAATAAAGCTGTTTTGGTATTTTCACATGCACAATATATTCATGGCATTACGTCATCAATTTGCAACCCGTAAAGCATTTCATAGATTGAATAGTTAGTCCCAACAGTGCTATAAAAATTTATAAAAACCTGAATTTAGTTTTCTTTTAAAATTTAGTTGTTTTTTTTATAAATTTTCCTTTTATCATACGGAGCTACTGAAATTTTGATCTTGATTTCTGGGTCGTCTTTGTAAGAATTTTTGAAAATAAACTGCTGATTTTTGATTTTCCAAAGAACAACTGAATGTGCACCATTTATGTTGACTATGGTAGACACCAAAACTTTATTTTTGAAAATTGACTTTAAAAAGCTGCTCACCCCTGCGCGCGATATTGGCATGAGTTCTACTGTGGGTGTCCTGATTTTTGAGTGAAATATTTTGGTGGTTAGGGGTTAAAAATTATCGAACATATTTTTTGAGTAATAGATGTGCCAAGTTAGACCAAAAAACGTACCCATGCAAAATTTCAGCCAATTCTGGCTCCCACGGTGGGTACGCTACTTTAAGTCCCCGGGTTTTTATGAGAGTTAAAATAGCGGTATCAAAAATAAGATAATCAGGTCACGTGATCTTTTTTTTAAACTTTGCTGTTATGAAAAATATCTGAAATGGTGATTTAGGTTATTTTCGAAATAAATAAGTACTCTTTTGATCATCTTAATTACGTTTTAATAACAATATACGATCACGTGATTTTCGGACAATCCTGTAATGTTAAAAAAAAAATTTGAATTTTTTAACACGTAAAACAGGGTTGTAAAAGAATGCATCGCCGACCAGATGTTTAATCCCCATTTTTTTCTCATCTCTGGCTTAAACCCACGCAAAAAAAGGATGGGAAACCCACGAAAAATCCAACTTTTAAACAAGCCTGACATGAAGGGTTTTGCTTATGATTCGATTTTTTTGGGAAAATGATTTCTATAATACAATTAAAACGACTATCGATAAAAATTTACTAACGTCTAAAATTTTATTTCATAATAAGATATATCAATCACACTCATTGATCAACTGTATTTTTCACCTCTTTATTTTTCACGATGACTCATAACCCCAAAAATAATACTAACGACCATAATAATAAAAATGCGTTGTATTGAGAAAGTGACATTAATAAATTTGAAGGTGAAAACCACCCTATCAGGGTTTGAAATCCGAAAAATGAATCTTTTTTCAAAAATTGTGTCATTTTTTCTCATAAGTAGCGCTGAACTAAAAACTACAGATGCGGCATTTGTTTCAAAATAATTAAATACTGAAAATACGAAAAATCGCTATATTTTCATCAAGTGACGATAAAAAAAATCAATATTTTTTTACAATTTGGTACATTATTCGCCGGGCAAATAATGTACCAAATTGTAAAAAATAATGATTTTTTTTGATCGTCACTTGATGAAAATATAGCGATTTTTCGTATTTTCAGTATTTAATTTTGCCCCCAAAAAGTTCAGAACAATCCAGCCAAAATTTCTATGGGTCGATATAGAATCAAAATTTAAAATTATTTCTTTAGATTGCAAGTTGCATGACCGGATGTCCTTCTTTATGCATCGACATTTGGGAAGAACATAGTTTTGGGCACATGACGGAAAGAAAACCTTTCTTTTATTTATAGATTCACAAGATGATTGTTTGGTGTTTACGTTTGTGCTACTCACAAAAAAAATTTTAAAATTAAGGGACTAGATAGGTTTTCAAAACTCATGATTTAAAGGCTAAATAAGTGTTTTTTCTAGATTCAAAGCGATATGCATCCAAATCGAAAATTCTTTGAGCATACAGCCTAAGATACAATCATTACGATGAAGTTAAAAAATAAATTAAAGTCGAAACCTCAAAAACTCAGGTAGGAGATAGACTTTCAATTTTTCAAAGATAAATTTTTTGAACGTCAATTCCGGCGGAAGTGAAAATTATGGCGACTAACTTCGGACCTAAGTCGACGCGAATTGACACAAATATTGTAATGCTGGTAAAATCATATCTTTTGCGTATCTATATCGAGCGTGAAACAGACTTCAAAACTACGTTTTTGGCCAATTTTGCGTTGACAACCCTCTTAAGAAATATTTACAAATTTATAATAATTAAATGATCGATTTATAGTCTAAACTACATAAAAAATTGTATTTTTTCAGAAAAATTTTTGAGGGTCGGAAGGTCGGCGACTTTTCGAAGTCGGGTTGGGTCGGCACCGACCCGACCTGCGTTCCGGGTCGAAATTTCCGACCCGGCGACCCGGAAAAATCCGATCCCTGATCCATAGTTTGAATCTCAATGGAGAGACAGACTTAAAAGAAAAAGTTTATAGACCAAATTTAAGTCTCATGATGTTTCCAAGTAATACTAGAATTTTTTTAAACTTGAAAACAGAAATCATTTTCGCGATATTTTCCCCTAATTTCTTCAAACCTTCAAGGTTAAAGTTTTTACAGATAAAGGCTCCAAACCACAAACTTGAAATTTGCTAACTTTTTTGACAAAAAGATATAATATAATTATACTTCGGAAATTTGATTTTAAAATTAAATTACTAAATGTCTTAAAAATATCTTACCAGAAATTTAAAATGATCAAAATGGTAATAAAATTTTCTCATGATCTGAAAAGTGCCACAAAAGCGACCCTAAATTTCAAAACTGCCACAGATGTCACAAAAGCTTCCCTAAATTTTCAAAGTGCCACAGATGTCACAAAAGCTTCCCTGAACCAAAATTATGTCTCTTCAAAGATTTACGTTTTTCAAACCAGAATTTACCTTGCCATGGATGTCACAAAAGCGTTCTTTATCAATATAGCAGAACAAACTATTTATGATGCTAGTTTTTCGACACCATTTCTTGAAAATATCACACATGGACAAAGGGATAATCAACTATTTCATACTCGTGAAGATAAGGAAAACCCTACTATTCAATCCCTTTTCAAATTTAACTATAATTCGACCCTGGATCTAGAAAACTGGGAGGTCGAGCCAAATTCGAGCAATTTTGAGCACAGTTCATTTCATCGAAAAATATTTAGTCAAGTATTATTTCAATCCAACTGCACAGTTTAACTTCACTTTTGAATCAAATCGAACTTCAAACTTCATTTTATGAACCAGCAGAACATACTATGATGCCCTTTTCTGATGATTCTTCAGATGAAGAATAATAAATCATTTCTCCTTTTTTCTTTTTTTCTTATCATTTCTTATCTTCAAAGTTTTCTCTACTTTCATATTCACCTTATTTATTCTTTGTTTTATCCAAATAAAAAGTCCTTATTAAACTCTTAATTAGCTCCCATATTAAAACGCCGCTTGATAGGTGTCAAAACTTTCGGTCCAAAAGCAAATAATAGTTTCGAGGCGGGCGGGATCGGTTGGGCGGTACCCCAAAAAACCGTATCTCGATATCTACTACGGTTTTTGCTCCAGAGGGGGGAGGGCACCTAAAAAAAAGTTACCTTATCACTGTGCTAACATTTTAACTGTATATAACCAGACTAAATTATTAATAAATTATCAGACCTCAAAGCCTCGATCCGATGCAAGAACTTCCTATTTTATCTGGAGCCTAATGTTCTGAAATTGTCAAAAAAAAGTTATCAGAAACGATCCTATTTTACAATCCTTTCAATTAAGGGTCATTCCGTGATACTCCGTCCTTAACCCAATTACAAATTTAAGCACGAAACATGATGGTGCCTGGTTTATATCCCCTACTCACACTTTTGTCAATATCCCAGCCCAGATCAGGAAACATTGTGTGTTTTTAAGTAGTAGGGCCGGGATATTAACAAAAGTGTGAAAAGGAGATCGAAAATGAACTGAACTCTAACGTTAATTAATAACAGAAATAAAACAAAAATAACAACTTTTTTTTATTCTGGTTTTACTCAGCTGACGAGGAGCATATTCTGGGCGTTTGTGATGGCGGCTTGGGATCTGTTTAAGAACTCCGCCTCCAGGTTTTGCAAAGCCATCTAGCGTTCGCTGAATAAATGGCAAATTTTCGCGATAGCATTTGTATGCTTCTCTTTTGTTGGCAATCAAGGTTTATCATCAGAACTGAAATTCGAACGGGTTTATAATATGGCGATACTTGGCTTACGAAAGTGATAAGATATTAATCTTGAGCACAGTTTAACGCTGAATCTGGAAAAAATTGCTTACGATGGGAAAAATAAATATGCAATTACCTTGATTTTGAAAAGTTCTCAAAAGCCTTTCTTGTGTCCTAAATTCTGAGATTCATAGGACCTTTTATCGAGTATCTACTACTTTAGTAATAGTACTTAAGTATTATTACGAGTATCTACTCAGTATTTTTTCTCGTTAGCCCTAATTATGATTCATGACCACACATTTTGTCAATTCCGTCAAAAAAACCTTTAAGGGGGTGGTGGCCTTAAGATAAATAAGTTTCCAATGAACCCTCAGATTTTCGAATTATGGTTCTTTAATTGTTCCAAATTGTTCACGCTTGAATCTTAATATAAAAACCCTTTGAACTGGGGTTCAAACTTTGGCGCTAAACTCTGATGAAATCAATTTTGATTGTGGACACCCTACCAGCAGCTAATGACCAGCTTGTGGGAGCTCATGAATTATTCTCGAAATCTCAGCCAGTTTCAGGGGAGTTGGAGAGACAAATTCACATTTTTTTTAATTTTTTCTCTTTTTAACTATTTTGGTACTTCGGAATTATGGAATGAAAGTTTTACTCAACTAAGAATAAAACTAAGTACAGCGGGGTCCGACGGATAGGTGAAGGCAGATGGATGAAACCAACGCAAAAACCTACGTAAGCCTCGGCAATCGCCCACGCCTCTGAAAATGAAAACTTTTTCTCCCTGACGTCCGGCAAATAGGTGAAAGGCAAAAGATAGGGTTTTTTTTTCAAAAATTCTCAAGCAAAACATACTCATTTTTAACCAGATTTTAAGACCAAGATTATCCGGTCGGCGCGACAATGAAAAATACATTTTGTAAAAAAAATGTTCAGATTGACCAATGAAGTGTCGGTATTTCAAGAACTTTAAAAACAGGTTTTCAAGTCTCGCAGACATTGTCGGCTAGCTTGATAATGGTTCAATAGTTATTCTGATACAAATATTAAGTTTTTCTGATATGAGAGTGATTTAGTGCGAGCGGAAAATTTTTTTTGATAATTTTCATTGTTTTTTACAGTGGTCTTATTTTTTTCTGAAAAATCTTTTTCGAATTCATGTTTATTTAAAAGAAACTTTATTTCATATTTTCAATTAAATTAAATTTATACATTCTAGAAGATTTGTAATGAAAAATCAAATTTCAAATCACAAAAAATTCTTCCTCTGACCACCCTTTAACTCAATTATAAACTCTGTATCTTGTTTTTATTGACCAATCAGAGCGTATTTCTCAAAACGTCTGGCGGATAGGTGATATCCGGCTAAAAGGTGAAGGTTTTGAGCGAAAAAACTTTTACCTATCCGCCGGACCCTGCTTTCATACTTGTAAAATAGTAATTTATGATAAGCGATTCTTTTTTCAGTTTCTCACTTTGTGCTTTGTGGTTTTGAAAATTTGCTTTATAAATCTGTTGGCATGAATTTGAGCGGAACTTATTTTATGATCAGATACATTATTCACCACCGTTAAATATATGATCGAAATTAAGACGAGACTAATTATCTGAATCACAATTCAGCCTTACAGGAAAACTGTTTGTAGGAAAATAATAATTATTTTATAATTTGTCTTGATGCTAAAATTAAGTTGGTTGAGCAATTAAGCATTCCGACAACATAATTTGCTCCTAAGTGGTCGACCTTTGCTTTTTGGGTTGTAAATATATTTTTCACCATATTATGAAAAGAATTTCTTGGTTTTTTATTAACATAATTGTTTTCTCTTGACAACTAATGTTTAACAAATTGGTAATAAGTGATTAACAGAAACTCTGTAAATTGTTTTGCTATTGATTTAAGCATCGTTGGGATTTTTCGTCATAACTTGCAAAAGTGGGAGGCAAAAGTTTATTTCAGGCAGTTTTTTTTATTTCGCGATATAAAATTGTAAAATTCGGACCGAATTATTCGGTCTTATTTTTTAAAAAGTAGCTGACAGAAGAACGAAGCTTTATCTCAGGCAACTTTTTAGATTTCGACGTCAAACTCGGCATATGATTTTTTAGAATCCATGAGAAAAATTTCGAAAATAAAAGCTGTTCGATTATTTCAAAATCATGAAGGGATACGCGACTCGGTGAAATATACTAAAAACTAAGAGCTCATGACAAAAACCGAAAATACTTATTTGAAGATCAATCCTTAAGGGGATCACGATCTTAAGGGCCTCGGTGCATTTTGACAGATTTGCACTTTTTAGATTTTTTTGTCTTGATGGGGAACTTTTTGCCACTTCAAAATTTCGAATAAAAACATTTTCGAACTCAAGTTGCCACTTTTCAGCCTACTTTGTATAATCTGAATTTCTTCAGATTATTTTATGATTATTTAAAGTTTATAAATCGTCTTTTGAAAAAACACTCAGAAACCGCGCGTTTGTAAGTTACGTGTCTAAATTACAGTAAAAATATATTTTCTACTTTCGACAGGTCGGCTTACCAATTGAGCCAGTCTCGGTGATTTTTTTTAATTCTTGACTGAGAGGGCTTAACTTTATTTCGCGCAAACCGTATTTTCATTCAAAAAATTATGATTCAGAGTATAAACAGGAGCGAAGAAACAAAACCAAAGCATATTGAAATATAGTGAAAGTAGCCATTCCCAATATTTTCAGCTGAGAATTCCAAAGAAATTAGTTTTTAAATTTTTGAAAAAGGAATGAGAAAAATTTTCGAAATCTTTCTTATTTTTTTTGACCAAAAATCACTAAACAATGTCAATTGTTTTTTAAAAGAGCATATAAAAAATATGTGGTCACGAAGTCGAAAAGTTAAGGTAACCATTTTTTAGAGTTTTTTCGTTGATTTGAAACAACTATTGAAAAAAAAGTTAAAACGAAAAATATGGCATTTTTTATCATGTTTGGAACTTTTATCAAAAATTTCTCATAATTTCTCGAATTCGAAAAGTTAAATTCAAACTTAAAATTTTCTTAAAAAACTATACTGCAAAAATTCGCTAGTTACAAAAGTTGCCTTGATTATGAATCATCACTTTGATGGTATATTGAGAGCTTTGATGAGCATATTGAGAAGAATATATCAATCCAGTAAAAAGTTTTTCATCAAGAGCCCATATCGGTATCTGTCAAAATGCACCAAGGCCCTTAATATAACAAAATAAAACATCAACTATGATTTTTAAAATCTACACCAACAGTCACAGTATGTTTACAAGAAAAACCTTTCAAAACTGCAAATCTATCTCCTCCCAGACGGTATATCAAATTAAGCTCAAATTCCCACAGATCACGAAGCGGTAGTATGTAAATCTTTTGAAAAGACATTTTTTGATCCTGCCACTGAACAATTCTAGAACACCAAATAATCGACGATTTTTCATAGTTTTAGACTTCATAATTTATTTTTCCGAGGACATATTTGCAAACTGGTTCGAATGTTAATCACACATCCCCCAGATCATTTGTAAGACATTAAGATGATTTTTTTTGCAATTTAAAGCTCAAACTCAAAATATGATTTTTTTGATCATTTTCGAGAACATTTCCGAGAACATTTCCGAAAAAAAATTGCTTCGTTTTTTTTGGAAGAAGACTCAAAAAAAGCAAGTGAAACAGTGATGAGAAAGTTTGCTTAAGTCAAGACGATATTTTGAAGTTTGAGTGGTCAAATTTAAGCAAACGTTATTTTTTAAATTTATTTTTTAGAAAAATACGTAGAAAAAATCGAAAAATGCGAAAATTTCGAAAAAATTTTTGATTATTCGGTTCGAAGTATTCACCAAGGCACGCGAAATTAAATTCTTTATCTGCCAATTTATGGTGTCATGGGGTTTTCAAATACGAGAAAACCGTAAGAGTCTTGTATCTCCTAAAATGAAACCACCTTAAGTTTAACGATCAATTTGAGAAAATCAATCATCATTTTTTATGTGATTATTGAATCGACGTCCATTTTCATCACAGTTTTTTTCTTTTTTAGAACACATCTCGACTCCGAATCATTGATATCAGCCGGGATAATGCTGATTTTGAAAAAACAGGACGAATTTTTTTCCCGAAATTTGTTTTGAGTAAATTACAGAACCGAAACTAAAAGTGCTTCGAAAATATATAAAATCTGACTTGGACGATTATTGCCGTTTCTCCCTTACCATAAGGTAATAAAGAATTCTTTTTTCATAATTGCTATCATTCAAAAAATCCTGGGATGAATCCTAGGAAATGTTTGATGTATAAATTTATCATATTTATTGTCGGTTCAAAGTACAAATTGTCTTGTAGGATAATCTTAGGATGAGGGCGTATCTTATTCATTATAAAACATGACCATTTCCCGAAAATTATTAAATTTTGAGGATAATATGAGAATAACGAGGAAAATATTTTTTATCGTGAATGTTCTGGTGGTCACAGCTACGGATCCTGGTTGTGATATTACCGAGTTGCCAGAGAAGGTAAGAAAAAACATATTTTAAAGAAAAAAAAGTATCAATTTGTTTTATTGAAATATCGCTATGATAAAAGTCAGTCTCGAGAAAATTATCTACCTAACAAGATCTGCCACTAATTCTTGAATTTTGACCACCTGCGTCACAGTGTTTTAAAACACAGAGACCAAAATTAAGACCCTCAAAATTACTTCTTATTGTTTATCAATTATTTTGGAGGCATTCAGCAATTACTTAAAAGTCAGCTTGAGTATAAAAATTCAATTTTTAATTGTGAAGACTTCTGAAGTCATGAACTTTATTTATTTTTCCGTGTTTTTTCTCGCGCAGGATCAGATTAATGAGGTTCATAGTTTTTGAACAATAAGGAATCCAATAATGAGAATATTTTTGAACCGTCTTAGTGGTCCGACTGTGAATATATTATAATGGAATTTTCTTGGTTTTCTAACGCAGTTCCAGTTTTATTTTTATTCCTTGTGTCTAAAATGACCTCAATGATAAAACCGAATATAAAACCGGAAATTGACGAAATTTTTGGTGCATTTGATACATTATGGAGAAGGGTTCAATAACGCTGATGCCAAATTGGATTTGAAATTCGCTTTCCTTTCAGGCGAAGCTCTTGAAATGTAGTGTGAAAACAGTCGATTTTTACGCAATTTTGAAATTTTACAAATCCTGAGAATAAGGCCTGTATAAAAGATCTTAAATGACTTGGTGCATGTGCAGAGTACATTCGTATCCGGTCAAAACCCACAAAAATGTTGAAGTATTTAAAATAAATGATAAAACCTGAAATTTTTCGAAAGAATAAGAAAGTTTTTTATTGAAAATATGGGAACTTACATGTGAATTATTTTTATTCATATCAGTATGTAGCTATCATTACATGATTTTTTTTATTTTATTAGAAAATTCTCAAAGAAAAATCATTGAATTATGACAATGGGTACAGGGGCCGAATAAAAAGACAATTTCAGGTTATATTCATATCATTTAATTGAAATGAATTTTGCATTTTTATTGTTGCAAACGGTTTCGTATATTAAATTATTCATTTTCAAGCATTTTTTCATTAAAAAATGAATACAGTGAACAAGGGAACAAGTGAACAGGGAAAGTAACAAGGGAACAGTTCTAGAAAATTTGCCTTAATTAATTATTTGTTCAAATTTACAAAAAATTATAAACTGTTTATACAGTATGTATTTTAAATACAGGCTTTACAATTTTTTTTCTGAACAAAGCCTATTTTGAGGATTTCATTTCATTTCGAAATAGCTTGAAATACCTTCGATATTCGGTTTGGTCATTTAAATCTTGTCTGTTAATTCTTACAAGATATATTTCTGATTGTGACCTTTCCGTGGCTGTTCGAAAGTTTTTCTGAACTATTTTGAAATGAGTTCGGTAAAATTCGTTTTTCATTTGAAATTTTGTAATTTTTAAAGGGCTTGCTAGGTTTTCCAAATTTTCGAGATAATATTTTTAATTTGATTTGTAGCAAACACAACTCGTAATATCGTGATAAATTCTTTAAAACGGGATAATAAATAAATATTTTATTTTCATTGTTGCGAATGTTAAAAATAAATATTTGCAAATTGTCAAGAAAAAAATTAAACGAAATTTCTCAAAGTTTGAGAGAAAAATTATAAAGTTCAAATTAAATTCTTCAACTTCTCAATAAAGGTGAAAAATTTGCTTTGAAATTAAACTGAAAATTTCTAAAAAATTTGAAAATTTTGAATGTTTTTTACAAATTTGTAAATCCTTCTAATTGAACACTTCACTTCAAAATTCTGACTTAAAATTTCTAACAAAGTTTTTAAATTAAAATTTTATTTGAACAAAAATCTTGCATCTTAAAAATAAATAAAAAGTGACGGATGGCTCGTCCAATCAGAAACGTGCTTACAAAAATAACGGAATTAATTTTTCAAAATGTATCGCGTCCCTGAGTTTTTAGGGTACAACAATGATTTATGACTCAAATTAACTGGACAGAACGTGAGCAAAACACCAAGTTGAGTCTTTTTGAAAATTCTTGAATTTGCTCTCAGTATCACCAAAAAACTTTATTTTGACCCTTGTTTAGGGGTCTCAATCAAAATGTATCTACTCCCTGGATTTAAAAGTCACACATTCGAAACCTAGATAAATGTGAAGCTGAATAGTCCGTGCAAAACACCAAGTAGAGTTTTGTT
>SCLH01000459.1:110342-128210 GCA_004367855.1 Oikopleura vanhoeffeni | reverse complement strand
AAATATTTTTGAACCCATCAAAAAGTGCTTTCCTAGGCATGTATCAAAATAAAACGAATATCAAAATGCTTGTAATGTTCCATATTTTCATAAAAAAGGCATAAAAATAAAATTGAGAAATTTTTTTTCTAGAGCCTTATTTTGCGACGACCACCCCCTTAAGAAGCATTTTAAGATATTTGTGTTATAAACTGTACATGTTAGCAAATAAGTCATTGTTTCCTAGGGTTTCATTTGAATACCTTCGGAAAACCGATCCGATTCCGATTCAATTGTGCCGACCCCTAGGCGGAACAAAAACATATGCAAATTGATTTTTGCCGCACCTACATACATGTATATGAAAGAAAAAAAGGTGGAAATTTTTTTTTTTTATTCAATAAAAGTGTTCATTCTCACAAAATGATAAACGCGCGACCTACCGATTAGTTGTTATACGCCAATTTAATAGATACCAGAATTTTTAATATATGATTCTGCGGCAGAATTTCTGCCTGATTTTTTATGGAGAGTTCAAAAAACCACCGATAAAAAATTTTCGACTTGATTTGGAGAAAATTTTCATAATTTTTCTAAAAAAGTCAATGAAAAAAAAGAAATAAAAATTTTATGATTTTTGAAACAGCGGTCAGAAAATATGTAGGAATCCATGATAAAAGTTAAAGTGGCTATTTTTTAGGTTTTTACCAACAGATTTCAGTTATTAAAACAAAAAAAATTTTGGACAAAAAATGCGGAAAATTTTGATAATGCTTCGATTTTATTTCAAATTTTTACGATTTCAAAGATGAAAACCCGAACTCAAATCTTTCCTTATATGGATAAAAATAATTTTATGAAGCTGAAACATATATTAATCGGTTCAGCTCACTATAATAAGCATGAAAAAATATAATGACTTACTTTTTTCGTAAGTTGTATTGATTCCAGGTTGCCGGGCTTATGCCACCCCCTTAAGCTTGGCATTCAAAAAGTAATTCACCTAGTTGTCATTTTTCATAAGCCGTAACTACCTTAATGATAATTTTCAATTCGCAAGTTAAAAAAATATACGGTAGGTTCCTATTAGTTTTATTCGAACTCATTTAAATTTTTTACTATTTAATACTCGCGATGAAATTCGAAATTCAATTGAACACGAGAAAATTTTCGAGAAAAATGCCCGCTTCAAATTTTGTACAATTAACCTTTTGCTATCAGTTGATAATCTTTCGATTTTTAAGGTAGTTTTGACTCCCGGTCCGGACCCTAAATTTTATTCTAACTAACAATATTTCAGAATTATGGCATCTTCGCAGATTGTTTACCTGGAATACTAACACTGAAACAATCCTGTATGTTGGAATGTGAAGATGGATATGAATTGTCTAAACCAAAATTTAGTCAAATCAAATGTAAACATAATGCAAAAAAGAATAAGTCCACATGGAAAGCTTTCAAGACTACTTGTGTGGTAAAAGGTGATTGTTTTTCAATATTTATCAATTTTAGAAATTTAGAAAAATGTGTAAGCGTTTTCGACACCGTGATTTTCGACCCCGTGATTTTCGACCCTTGTTTTCGACCCCGTTTCGACCCGGTTTCGACCCCGTTTCGACTCGGTTTCGCCCCGGTTTCGACCTCCTTTCGACCTCCTTTCGACCCCGTGATGACATCATATGTCAATTTTTTTTCCCAATGATAATTATATATTATTTAACAACATAATTTTTATCTAACGTTTCGATTTATTATCATTTTCAAAGATGTAATTTTTTATATACTTTTATATATTTATTATATATATATGTATATATATTTTTTATATATCTCTTTAACACCTTTTGGGTGATTTGATAGATGTAGGCTGAAAAGAAGAGAAAGTGGCCTCATGAGTGGCTAGAAGGGGTCTCAGGAGTGTTAGGATTGGCTCCCCCAACCTACATCTTTCAAATCACCCAAAAGGTGTTAAAGGGATATATATATCATATAATAAATGTTTTCACAGTAGGTTCGAATTAAGTGTATCGCTAAAATGCGGAGAATTAAGTTGTTTATCAAAAGCATTTAAATACTAGTTAAATTAATTTGGAAATTGGAAATGACGCCATTCATAACGCCCACAAAGTAATTCTTAATAGAAATGTTTAAAAATTCCGTCGATATTGAGCAATTTCGGTGATTGTCGTCCCGTAATATCGGGCCTCCTGTATATGATTGTAATTGATCCAAATTTTTAAATTTTATGAACATGGATAAATGTGACCTTATTTTTCAAAATTATCAAAAATTTGTCAATATTATAATATTTTCAAGAAAACCTGCAAACTCTTTTAAAATATTGAAAATTTGTCATCTTCATTTTCGATAAATTGAACGTTCTGATAAACAAATTGTTTAAAACAATCCACTTTTAAGCTGTTTTTTATATTTTCGTGGTCACTGGAAAACCGAAAATTGTGATAAATATAAGCTCACAATTATTTTTTAGATGTGTGTGTGGCTGTGAACAATTGTAAGAGCTATGTGGAGCTAGAAAAACGTCTCGAAAGTCTGACTGAACAACAAGGTAAAAAAAAAGTTGAATTATATTTTGTTATATTCAGTTAAGGGGCAGCGATGTGGCAAATACATTTTTAAGGGAAATATGTGAAAATTTATTTTTTAATTATTTATCTTCATTAAAAGTGTTCATTCTTGCAAATGTTTAAAGTTCTTATGCCTTACCAAAACTGAGTTAAAATATTAAAAACAACTCTTCATTGGAACTCATTTGTCAAATGAACCCGATGTCAGATATTTCAAGACGATTTTTATAAACTTCAGCCATTTTTGAGTGTTATGCGCTAAAAGTTGGTGAGTCATTCTGCACATTAAAATTTGTTTCGTGAAGAACGGCCAAAGATACAACAAACAGCATTTTAGGAATAAAAATTGACCTTCAATTGCGTTTTAATATTCAAAAATATCCTGACTTTGAAAAAAATAGACGCCTTTAACACCCGAAATTTATATTGAGATTTTTTGCAAAAATAAAATAAATTGCGTGCCAAATGGCACTAACCGTGATCACCAATAAGTGGTGTGATTTTCATCAGTAGTTCAGAAACAATATTCTTTTGACCCTTCCATCAGTTAAAATACGGAAACCAAATAGATACCAGTAAAATTCACAAGTGATTCTACCTGATTTTTCATGAAAAATATGAAAAAACACTTATAAAAAAATTTGGACTTGATTTGCGGAAAATTTTCATAATATTTCTTAAAAAGTCGACAAAAAAGATAAAAATTTTAGAATTTTTTAATAATCGGTCAGAAAATATGAACATGAAATATGTATGCATTTATGAAAAAAGTAAAATTGTTTTTGTTTTGTTTTTCCCCAGATTTAAATTAAGAAATCCGAAAAAAATGTTGTACAAAAATGCGTAAAATTTTTATATTGCCTTTATTTTAAATTCTCGTTGAGCTTACAATTATAGCACAAAAAACTTAACCAACTGACTATTTTTATAAGTTAACCCGTGTGAGCACAGAGCCTATATTGGGCTGAAGCATACTTACTATCATCTAAAAAGGGCAAAGAAAAACATCTTAGAATTGTCTTCTTCAAATAAATTATAAAGAATATTGCAGCGATTCCAAAAATTACTCATTTTGTTTTTAGGAAATTTTGTTCAAATGTTACGGGGGTTGATTTATTACTTTTAAAAAAAGAGATGACGACCTGTTAAGTCAATTTAAATTTGAAAATTGCCAGTTTTGAGGAAAGTGTTTTTGCACGCTTGACACTTCAAAAAAATTAATTAGTAAACAGTGTTTTCTGTGATGGGGAACAGAATATCAAGTGTCCGGAAGAATCCAGCTCTCCGGTTTTATTTTGAAATAAACCTAAATTTTAACATAACCTGTATGATAAGTCTTTGAAACTACTCAGTAGCGTTTTTGTCGATTAGTGATATAATTTTCAGAAATACGCGATAAGCCACTGTTTTTGGACTTTGTTCATCAACAAATTTTATCTTTTTTTAAGTCAAATTTCCAAATTCACTCAAATTTTTGCAAACCGTAGTTCTTAACAAATATAAACTTCTGAGGAACCGTTTTTTCAATTTCGTCTCCAAACTCAAAATATGATTTTTTTAAGGTCAAGTGAAAAAATTTCCGTAGAGAAATGTACTTTGTTTTTTTGAAATAAGGCTCAAAAGAAAGCTGGGAAAATCCTGGAGAAAAAGTTCTTTAAATTTTACCAAAATTTCGAGAAAAAATAAAAAAATGTATTAATATTTTCTATCACATAGTTATTTAGCTGTTGCTTTTGAATAAACAATAAGTAACTATCAGAAAGTAAGTTTCATTTTATATTATATTTTTCTATAAAAATAGTGTTTATACAAGATTACCGCTTAAGATTAACGGTCATCATTAGTATAAGAGCTTTGGATGAACTGGAATCGGAAGTTGATGTTTTAACGCGTAATCGGGTTTTAATAATTACCAAAATTTCAATTATAAAAATAATAAAGGTGCAAATTTTGTGAAAATGAGTAATCGAGTCTCAGTTGATCTTAATTTCTTACGCTGATAATGGCTATTCAGTCGAAACCTCAAAGAAAATTTATCTCGAAGAAAATTTTTTTGTCTCGGAAGCACTGAATATAAAATCTCATTTGTCATATTCATTTGTTGATAAAATAATAACATTTAAAATTTAATTTTTTCTTCGTTTATATGCCTTCAGGAAGAAGGTTGTTATTTTTTAGTTTGATCGAGTACATTCGTACTATTTAACATACATAATGTACTAGACCAAACTAGAAAATAGCAACCTTCTTCATAAAGGGATATTCAGGCTAATTAATTTATATTAACTACTAGTGTTTTTTGTGCTACAGCTGCGCACTCTAGTTTTATTAAGATACATTTACTTTGATTTTTGAACCTTGGTGTGCTGTTGAACTTGTTTCTTAGTTGCTACTGTTGCGCAAAAAATCTGGTTCAACAAATTAAAGCCTGAAAAGTTTCTAGTTGGATTATACCAATCGACCAAGACCCCTAATTATTATCACATGATCGTATTTAAATGTTGAATTTCTGTTTTTAGAAAATCGAAACAAAGATCTGGAATCACAAATCCTAGAAATCCTTTCGGGACTACTGAAGTTTCAGGAAGCAATCGAGCACATTTCAGGTAATTACATTTTTAACATGAGGACGTCTCCCCCAATTTGAACAATTGTTATTCAACTTCGCACACACGGACAATACAAACAGCCAAATAAGCGACAGAAACCTTTATTGCGTTCCTGTCCTTATTTGGTCCCTCAAAAACACGATGAATAAAACAAAATAAAAATTGTGCGAATTAGACCATTAATTCTAATTTTTTGTCAGACCTTTGTTTCTATTTTTTAACAAAAACTAATAATAGAACAATTTCAGTGATCTTACTGTAGTAGAAAAAAAATAAAATCATTGGTTTTATTAAAAACAGTTTTTAATGTTTATATTGATAAGATAATTGTGCTCAGTTTGAGCTATCTAAGAACTAAATTGGAGGACTTCTTTTGAAATGAAGCGTCGTTTTCTCCCCCCCTTGTTTTTGAGGGACCAAATATGTCAAAGAGGGCAATAAAAGGATATAGCCTTTTGAAAGGCTAAAGCAACTTTAAATTACCCAAAACTGATCGCAAAAACTTCTCCGTATAAATTATAATACCGAAGTTGAACGAATGTAAAGGGCCATTTACGATTCTGACTAAAGTTGAATGCCTTGCACCATGGTGCACCACGCGACGCTATTTATTTACTCAGCGCTGTTCACTCAACACTTATCGGTTAAATAGTCGCCGTAGATTGATACGGTTGGTTGCAAATTCTAAGGTTTTTTTTTCTATTTGAAAATGATACATTTATCTTCCTTGTTTATCTTCAAATTATGGTTTCATGCCAAAAAATATTTCTTCATTGCTCCCTGATGAAAAAATTTACCTTGATATGTTAATAAATCATTTCTTATATTTGGTCTAACACATAACTGTAAGAGCTTCAAAATGACTTACTTTTATTTGCGTGAACGTGTCCTGAACATATGATTTTTGAAATTAACCCAGCTCTTTTTGAGAATATTTGAGTTTTGAGCCTACAGAATGAATAAAATATATATGTATTTAATATTATTATCCAGGTGAACCAGGTGCAGTCGGTCCTGCTGGTCCCGAAGGAGAGCCAGGAACTGATGGTGAACCAGGTGCAGTCGGTCCTGCTGGTCCCGAAGGAGAGCCAGGAAATGATGGTGAACCAGGTG
This sequence comes from Oikopleura vanhoeffeni, assembly GCA_004367855.1. NCBI lineage: Eukaryota > Metazoa > Chordata > Appendicularia > Copelata > Oikopleuridae > Oikopleura > Oikopleura vanhoeffeni. The sequence goes on along the minus strand of SCLH01000459.1, from coordinate 121,921 downwards.
CAGTCGGTCCTGCTGGTCCCGAAGGAGAGCCAGGAACTGATGGTGAACCAGGTAAATTTTGGTTATAATCAGAATGAATTAATATGAACAAATCGTTAGTATATGGATTCATTCTGAGGCAAGAGGATCAAAAATCAACCGGCTAAGAAAAAAATTGCCTCAAATTGGTAACTTTTTTTTAAATTACGCCTTTTTGCTATTATAATTAATTTTTGATAATTCTAATGTATCCTTGAGGACAAACTTAACTCATGGCCAAATTTTTGCCAAATTTCACTCATGCATTTAAATAGACAAAAATTATGTTATTAGACCTCTTATCGATGTCATATTTTTTTAAGATAATTTATTGAATTCCTGAAGCCAAACTTTACACTTGGCTATGTTTTGGCTGAATTACACTTATGCAGTTAAAATAAACCAAACTCATGTTAAACGCCCCCTATCGATGTCATATTTATTTTTGAATAATTTTATTAAATTCCTAAGGCCAAAGTTCACACATGGCTATGTTTTGGCTAAGTTTCACTCATGCAGTTAAAATAGACCAAAATCATGTGATACGACCCCTCATCGGTATCATATTCTATTTTTGATAAATTTATTGAGTTCCTGAGATCAAACTGTACGTATATTCATGTTCAGGCTGAATTTCACTTATACAATCTAAAGATAGCAAAGTCATGTAATATATGTCACACTCAACGGCGACAGATTTCATTTGTGATATTTTTTCGAATTGCTTGATTTTTGTTTGACTTTTCCCTGTAATATTCATGAAAACCGTTATAGCGATTTTCGAGCAACCGATATTTTCCAGTGAAAAATCGGTCAAATACCGGAAATCTAAAAATCGGGCTTTGCTTGGGCAGGTAAAACATCACTTTTTATTATACATGCCCAAGCAGAGCCCGTTTTTTAGATTGCACTGCAAACTTCTACGATTCGTATGTGCCAAGTTCTAGGATTTGTATGTGCCAACTTCCAGCTATCTCACTCGCCTCGTATCTAAAAAAATGCGGACCCGAGCAAAATTATTGATTTTACAAAAATAATATAATTTTTGCGCTTTAGTTCCGCTTGTGGGTCTTTTAAAATAATTTAAATACAATGTTCGAATTCTTTGATGTCAATTTACCATTAAACAACATTTTTGGATCAGAGCGCCTACGTTAAATCTGACCGAAATTCACGGTGATTTTACTGATGATTACCGGATATGGTCAGCCGTGATGAGTCGCCGAAGATATCACCAAAAAAATTCTCATAAAATTTTGACCTAGTTCTATTTATCAAAGTTTTCGTTTTTGACGAAGTAAACCTTAGTTCTCAAATCGTGAGTTTTAAGGAATAAATTACACATTGGTCTCTATTGCTCATATTTCATTTTTGATAAATATTTTGAGTTCCTGAGATCAAACTGTCCGTATGTTCATGCTTTGGCTGAATTTCACTTATACAATCTTAAGATAGCAAAATCATGTAATATGACACACTCAACGGTGTCAGATTTCATTTGTGATATTTTTTTTTGACTCATTTCCTGATATATTTATGAAAACCGTTAAAGCGATTTTCGAGCAACCGATATTTTACGGTGAGAAATCGGTCCTGAACATACGATTTTTTAAAATTTGAAATTTATCACTTTTCTTAAGATCTGAATACATGCGTGAAAGGTGAACCAACCTTTTCTTGAGAATATTTGATTTTTGAGCCTGTGGAATAAAAAATATATCTATTATTTAGGTGAACCAGGTGCGGTCGGTCCTGCAGGTTCCGAAGAAGAGCCAGGAACTAATGGTGAACCAGGTATAGATAATTTATAATCAGAATGAATTTATATGAACAAATCGTTAGTATATCCCTTTATGGCACTTATGTAAATATCCTGGCCCAATACTTAAAAACACACCACCTTTGCTAATCAGGGCCGGGATATTTACAAATGTGTGATAAAGGGATATGGATTCATTCTTAGGTGGGAAGAACAAAAATCAACCAGCTCAGACATCAGTTATCTTCGGAGCACTTTTAGTTATGTCCTGAAATTGACTGAGAAAAAAAGTGAAATAATTTTTTCTTGTTTTTTTTTCAAATCGGAATTTTTCGAAAATTTTCGCCCATCATAAATCTTGAAATTTATTTTCGATAAAATAAAGAATGTCAAGCTTGAAAATGGATATTAGAATAAACGTTTTTATATTATTGACAGGGTTGCAAGATTTTAAAAAAATAAATTAATTTAAGACACACCACGTTTCCTGATCAGGGCCAGGATATCCACAAAAGTGTGAAATGACGATATTAACTTGTTATTCTCGATCATAAGGTCATTTGTGATTTTTATTTCTATGTCATTGTAAAATAATTGAACATATAAATTATGATTGGAAATTAAAACAGGGTCAGTAAGTAAATTTAATAATTATGAAAGATGATAAACAAAATTTGGATATAACTTTTATCCATGAACGAAATTGCAGATTTTATGACGACTTAGTTCGATAAAAGAAATAATTTTCCTAATGGCTATTTTACAAATTTCGACCTTGAAAGTTCAATGATTCAATTCGAAGCCCATGAAAAAATTTCTACGTGACATAGCTGTAAAAAATTTAGATCAATCAATTAAATAGCACTGAACCAAAACTTCACCGCATCCAAAAATAAATAAATTATCTTCACGGTTACTTTTTTTCTAATTAGTAAAAACATTAAATTTAGAATTGATTTCAATTTAATAAATTTATTAGAAGTACAAACGTTCTATGGAGCATTTTGAAAAGATTTTATCATTAAAATTTAGCAATCGAAGGGCTCAAATTTGCTGAATAACAGCCTACGATTTAAGTGATATATTTTTAATTAATTTCAATTATAAAACTTCAAACTAAATTTTTTTTATTTATTTCAATTGTCCGTTCGAAATATGGTTAAGTTGTGTTACACACATACGCTCTCACATGATTTCATTCAAAAAAACTTGATAATGCATCCTGCGAAACGTTGTTAAGAATAAAGATATAGACATACCTTTATACTATAAAGTTTATAGGCAAATTATTCATAATAATTATTCAAATTTGAATAAAAACATTTTAAATGACGAAATCAAATTCCTAACGCCTTCACTCATTTAAGTATTTATATATTCTTCAGGAACCAGAGCCAGTTTTATAGCTCGACTTGGAACTCATACTATCGGTGGAGTAGAATTGTTAGTGACTTAACTGATGTCAAATCATAAATATTAAGGGGGGGTTCATCTCTAATTTGCAATTGTGCAAAGCTAGTTAAGGAAAATCTGATGCTTCAGCAATAATTTCAAAAATGCCAATTTGTAGATTTAGCCTTGAGCTTTACAGTCAAAGTTCAAACTCAGATTTAGATGACCAATCGTCAAACATTATTTTCATATTGACAATTTTGAATGAAACTCTGAAATGATGATTTTTATTAAGGCGATGACACCAAAATATGTGAATCGATAACCACTTGCTCAAAAATCACGGACCTGATGGAGACAGTAGTTGAGTCAAAAGGTTAATAAATTTAACTATAATAAATATAAATTGAAGGTCAGGAAAATACCGAATGATCATAACTATACCTAAGATGCCCAGCAATCACACCACGGAGACAGTTACAGTAATTTATCCGGGTTTTTTCAGGTTAAATACTGTCACTACTGTTTCGTCAATACTGTGTCAAGTTTTAAGGCTAACGAAAAAGTCAAAAAAAATTCGCTCGCGGTGAACCTAATTCACCGGTTGGTCCAACATGATATGAACCAAATTAGGAAAAACTGCCCCCCAGAGTTCACGAACTCCTATCCATGGAAATTTCAAAAGATTGTTATAAAGAAATAAAAAGTTATTGGTCCTTGAAAAAGCCTTTCAACCCTATCCGGGATAGGTTATCCCTTTACGAGGAAGAAACATATTTTCCGGTTTGGTCTAGTACATTATTCACGTTTAACTAGTACTGAATCAGTACTACTGATGTACTAGACCAAACTTGAAAATATCTATCTTCCTCGTAAAAAGCTATACAACCCCCTGAATAGTTTGTTGGTGCTAAATGTTAGATATATGCAAGGGCAATACCCTCTATATTGCCTAGGCCCATAGGTGAGAAAATCATTCTAGGCCTATAGGTAGAATTTTTTGTTTATCGCCCAAATTGTTTTTGAGCTATCTTTCGTCTCAGATATTCTCTTTCGGACATAATATGTGCATGACTGTTTATCAACAAATCGAAAAATATTTTTTTGCTGATTCCTTTTCGAAATTTGTCTCAATTAGTTCAATTTATGGTTGAAAATTTTATCAAGTGAATTATATGCAAGCAAGTCAAATAGGTTAATTCAAGACATGAAAAATTTTGGAAATATTTTATGTTAAAACCGTTTTTTATTGCAAAATAAACGTGCAAACATTTGACCAAAACATAAGCAGTATGTAAAATTTTGGGTCTCGTTCATAGTTTTGCACAATTTAAGATCCGCCAATCGAAACTTTCAAATTTGAGAAACGTTTTGAATCGCGATAAGTATTCTGCAATAATCGAAAACGGGGGAAAAGTGTGACATATTGAAAATATGATATTGTGATCTAAATAAAAATATGTGAATTTAAACTTCTGAAAATCTTTTTTTGCTGCATAACTTTTTTTTAGCTGATTTGATTATCCTTCGGGATGAGGTGTTTCCTGGATATCATGCTGCTAACTGCGAAGAATGGAAACTCCGTGGCAAAACAACAGACGGCTTGTACTTCATCAGACCTAACTCCGATCTTGACTCAGTGTAAAAATTTAGAAATTTTGTAATTCGGCGCGCAAACACATGCTTGGTCTATAGCAGGATTGTAAAAGAGATGGGGATAGCAAGAGGAGGGATCGATTCACTGAGGAAGGATGGGGATTCAAACTGAGGCGATGGTTATCCCTATTTATCCCCGTTTATCCCCGTTTATCCCCTATGCTATCCTCATCTATCCCTTATTCGATCTTATTTATAATTAAACAAACCACGGAGATTTCAAAAATGTTTGTTACAATTTTCTACGACCTTGAGAAAGCCAAAATTCAAATTTCAATTTGTTTTTAAATTGAACTCAAGCTGGCAAATTGTCTGTTTATTTCGATATTTGAATTAATAAAAGTTTCTATTTATATTGTATATTCCCTATTCACACTTTTGTTAATATCCCGGCCCAATCAAGCAATCGTCGCGATTGTCGTTTGTCAGTAAAGAAAGGTAGCAATCGACAATCGAAATTGTTTTTCTGTGATCGAAGAATGTGTTAACAAAGGGGAAGGGCGGGGCGCTGCGGAGCAGACTCGATCGTCGACGAGAGATCTGTCCGACTAAATAAGCCTGACTTTGTTACAGTAAAATTATCGCTCAAAGTATCAATTACTTTCATTTTGAGATGAAAAAATCTTTAATTTAAATTTTATAAGTTTATGCTGAGGTAAGCATTTAATCAGTCATAATTCTCCCATTATTAAATAAGATTTTGATAATGTAGTTCGGACTAATTGGCACCTTAAAAACAAAAATAGTTGAGATAAGGTCTCAAAAATACTTTCATCGATAATTTTACTGTAAAAAGGTTAGGCTTATTTAGTCGGAGAGATCTCTCGTCGACGATCAAGTCTTCTCCGCAGCGCCCCCCTTTGTTAACACATTCTTCGGTCACAAAAAAACAATTTCGATTGTCGATTGCTACCTTTCTTCATTAACAACCGACAATCGCGACGATTGCTTCATTGGGCCGGGATATTAACAAAAGTATGAATAAGGAATAAACAGTATAAACATACCGTGATAGAGTTTTCCCCGAGAAAAAAAGAAAATAAACCAGTATGTGTAAGTGATTTTAGCACTTCAATTATTATCTTTCAAAAAATGATTCTAAAATGTTTTGGCTAAGAGTATTAAATAATCTTTCGTGACTTGGTTTAAGCTCAAAAATTCGAACTGAACTCGGTATAGGGGTTAAAATTGAAAAAAAATGGTTCGGTTGATATTGGTTAACCGGTTGGGTATGGCAGATATCAATGTAACATAAACGTTACTACACGGCCGAGGTTCTTAGCTTTCAAATTATATTAAGGACCTGTTTCTATGAGCCATTTAAAAGTAAGAGGCGTTTTAAAAAGACAAATATCAGATTTTAAGACCCTACAACTTTCTCAATAATATGTGATCTTGAGCCAGTGCTTTTCTTTGATAAATGAATTTAAGAACGGGTCAACCCTTTGATAATCATCATTAAAAACCAGAACCCACTTAAATACACCAGTTTCTAATCTTATAAATAGTTTTTTTGGAAATTTGGGGATAAAATAATCGTCCGCACTGGGGATCAATCCCGCTTTTTGGAGAATAAAAAGGGAGGGATTCATCCCTTCTCCTAGGAGATGAGTGGGGGGGGTCATCCCCATCCACTAGGGGATCCATCTGTTGATATAGCTGATCGCTGCCATTAAATGATATTATTAGACATTAAATATCGTGAATAGTTTATTTCTATTTTATAAAAGGCTAACTAAAAAGGTTATTAAATGTGTCCCTCAAGGTAATTATCGTGTAATCTAGAGTGAAAGGAAACGGTTCCTTATATCCCTTTAACGTCTTTCGCTGGATCTGAGAGATGTGGGCTAAAAAGCGGCCTCATGAGTGGCTAGGAGGCGTCTGAGGAGTGTCAGGATTGGCACCCTAGCCGCTTTTCAGCCTACATCTCTCAGATCCAGCGAAAAGTGTTAAAGGGATATACTCATGACTGAGAAGAAATCGTTTCCTGTTGTGTAGGCGTATATGGATAGTCAGTAAAAAAGTGAACTAAATATGATTCATTGAGTGACTTATAATGAGTAATGGTCAAATATGACTCACACATAAATGAGTCATAGTTCGGCAATACTCATATATACAACACATTCCCAAAAGGATGAGGATCGAAAATTTGTTCGGGGATGATCCCTTTTACAACCCTGGTCTAAAGACTATAGTTTAAGTGGTTGGTGTTAGTGATTTTTGGGATTTTAGAGACTTCGTACGGTTAAAAAAATGCAGACTGGATACTTTAGAAACAAACATCATGAAGATCTATCTTTGTCACAGATTCTTTGATCTTGCGATTCCATTAGACAATTTAGTACTACTCTCACGAACCATCTGGTCAACCGCGGTTAAACACGAGTCCCACAACTTTTTTCAAAAAAACACGGATCCTACAGCTTATATCGGAAAGTTTTGAGATTTGGTGAGAATCTGGAAAATTGTCTGGATTTTAGTGAATCGGTTCTGTTTCGATCTTTGCCTAAGGGTCAGCAATCTGGTTGAATGTGCTGGTTGAATGTGCTTTTCGACGTTTTGATACAAGACTTTTTTCTGTAGAAAAGCAAGAAACGTCATTTTCGGAACGGAGCAAGCCCAAGGGGTGGTGAACATCGAATCGTTCGTACTTTTTGAATTTCCGGCTTATTGGCTGTAAATCGACAAAAAAAGTGCGCGAAATCGACAATTTTGAATGTGAAAGTGAGAATTAGAAAATTTAAATGCCACCAAAAGATTCCTTGGGTACGGTTTGCAGGAACCGTTATTAACATCTATGGTCTGATTTTGAACACTGCGGATTCTAGAAAAAAATTAAAGGTTTTCATCAAAATTATTTTTTGATCTCTAGCACCGTTTCTGTTCGAGATCAGACCAAAGTTGCGAATATCGTTTCCAGCAAACCGTACCAAAGGAATCTTTTGGCACTTAAATTTTATAATTCTCACATTCATATTCAAAATTGTCGATTTCGCGCACTTTTTTGTCGATTTACTGCCAATAAGCCGGAAATTCATAAAGTACGACCGATTCGATGTTCACCACACCTTGGGCTTGCTACATTCCAAAAATGACGTTTCTTGCCTTTCTACAGAAAAAAGCCTTGTATTAAAACCTCGAAAAACACTTTTTTTCGGCACATTCAACCAGATTGCTGGGACTCTTGTTTAACCACGGTTAATCAGATGGTTGGTTGAACGGGGACTGAATTGTCTGATGGAATCGCGAGTTCAAGGATAGATCTTTTATGTATTGATGATAAATGTTCTACCGTCATCAGTTTAGCCGTACCAAGCCTCCAAAATGTCAAAAATCACTCACACCACCCCCCCTTATGCAACCCCCTTTGCTGATGATCATTGAATTTCGTAAAAATTGAACTTTCAATCAGTTTTCTTGTAAAAATTATTCAAAATTGAGTTTTTACACTGGGATCGATCCATTTAAAGTGTATTGTCGGTTCGACTCCGATTTTGGATTCACAGTTTTGCAGCACGATTCTCCCAGCTTTAAATCGACATCGAATCCAGGCCAATCAAATGAATGTGCTGAGAAAGGCTGTTATCATCATGTTATAAATTATACAAATACTATGGACCAGATTTTGGCCGTTATCGAAATTTCTGCTGCTTGCTCCCAAAGAAAAGATTTTTTATAACATTTTTCTTTGAAATACATACTTTTCAATACAAAGAAATTCTTGAGTTTAAATATAATAAATCTTCTTAGCGTGGTAAATAATTGCACAAATTCTCAACTTAGTGGTTTTTCGTGGTGGGAAGACAGAAATAGGAACAACATCTCGTACTGGGATGGTTCCTTTGACCAATCAGCCACTGGCTGCAGTTGCTTTTTATCAGAAGATGGCTGTCAATCCCGAAACGACGAAGAAAACGTAATTTTTGAAATTATAATATGTTATACAAATTGTTGAATGAAAATTGACAGTGCGTTAAGAAATTTGAAGCACTATTTTCAACAAATAATTCAACCAATAAAGCCTCAGTTTTTTGCCGTAAAATGAGAATAAATTGTGATATTGTAACTTGAGTCGATATGAGGACAGCAATAAAATTTTCACTCTGAAGATTTTAGCTAAATTCGTGAAAGTGCCCAGCTCTTTAACAGCAATATTTTCATTTTCGGTGATATTAGCCGGAAATATGGGATTTCTTCCTGTATCTATATGGTTACGGTGAGAGGGCTCACTCCCCCCCGATGCATTGAAAAAAAGTTCCGTCGAGGCACGCGAGCCTTTCCAAATGCTTTACTATAAGTGCTGTTAACAGAAAACTTTTATGACCTTCAATTTATTTTTAATGATTAAGTTGAAGAGTTTAATTTTCGAAAAACAATTCATATTTTAGAAAATAAATGTTCGATCTTAAAAAAATACGTTTGAAAAGCAAGGTTAATTAATCCTTATGAATCATGAGTCATGATACTATCTCAGGGTAGGCTCCAGGAAATGTATTTTAATCTCTATAACTGTTGGGAATTAAAAAATATTTCCACTTTAGTCCAAATATTCATAAAAAAATCACGTTTTTGAGGAAAAAATTGTTAGTTTACTCGATTTGATAAAATTATTAGATGATTATTACAATATTGAGGCAAATATGGTATAAGAGTCCCAATCTGGCATTATTTTCACAAATAAGATATTATTTCAAAACATCAAAATAAAATATTTTGAAATTTAACTCCCAAAGAAATCTTGTTGGTCAAGATATGTCCAGAATTCAACTTTTTTTGCAAATTGTACACAAAACAATTTTCTAAAAACTGGTTTATTTTAAAATTTAAATCCAGATTTGGGTCAAAAATAATTTTTTCGGTAGTAAGACTTAAGCCAAAAATCGCCTTTCCATCAACTCCTCATACAATTTGAACATATTATCCGAAATTTTTTTTTGGTGATATAATAAAATCATCATTGTTGTATTATGCAATGTATCCTGAAGAGATATTTCTGCGATCATTTTTTGGCTGATTTAAAGTAGCTTGAGCCTTTAAAAAGGCTTTATGCTTCGGAGAGTTAATGGAGTGAGTGTCGCTGATTTCGACCTCCAACAACGTCATTTCTGACCAAACTAGCAAAGTTTATACTCCAAAAACCTTTGCTTCCCACAGAACAACTCATCTTGGTCATTTCAAAACTTACATTAATCTGATACAATCTTACTTACGTCCACACCCAAAGATTTAATGAGCCTCCCTAGGAATGACTGATGAACTATCTCACTCGTCAATTTGCATCATTTGCATTTTTGTTGTTTATTTGTGTCAGGCAACAAAGCACCAAAACAAACTACTTTTCACGCCACTTTTCTGAATTTTTGCTTTTGACGGCCCAAAAAGCAAAAAAAAAATTGAGGTAAATCAAAAGCTGTCTCACAATTTTTCAAATGAAACTGCAGTTCTTAAATTATTTTTCTGAAAACTTTACCAATTTTTAAAGTTTTCCTGCGTATTTAAACTCGGCGGCGTCGATAAACAAAAAATAATCGGATTTTCATAATTGTTTTTGCTCTTTTGCCTTTCAATAGTAAAATTTTAAAAACTTGCGTTGAAAGTTGTTAGTATTGCGGTGCTGTAGACTGACACAAACAAATAGAAAAAGTAATGAATATTGAAGAACGAAAGAGTTTATCAATATTTCTTGGATAGGCTTAATAAACTGTCTAGTGTCGGGGTAGGTGCTTTGGTATCATATAAGTGTAACGTCTGAAATGACTTCTGACATGACTGAGAAGTGTAACCTTAGCTAGTTTGTCAATTAATCTTGTTATGCGATTTGCGTAGTTACAGGTTTGAATAAACGATCACCACTGGTGATTCACCAGTCCCTTAAGGGGGTGGTCAACACAAAATTGCAAAAAAACATAGTTTTGTAATCGGTTTCGCGCCGAATGTAGAAACAAGAAAGATGAAATACTTGAAATATTTGAGTCAATAAGCGTCAAGTCAGGATCGAGGTTGATCGCACTGATAGTCACTTCCGCCGGAAATGAGTTTTTTTAAGTTTTCTTTTCGGAAAATTAAAAATTAACTGAACCCTGAGTTTTCAAAAACAATGTCATTTTTTATTTTATTCAAAGTTAGTTTTTGAGTAATATCTCAAAAATCATAATTTTCCGCAAGCGCTAATCAAAAATCCTGCCTAGTGGTAAAATTGTATTGATACGTCACAAATAGGTAGATCCTGCAATTTTATTGGTCACTTCTCGAAAACCCAGTCGTTTCATTCGTTACTTTTTATTTTTGTGACGTATCAATACAATTTTACGACTAGGCAGGATTTTCGATCTAGTCATAATCAGAAATTGATGACTTGGAAATAGAATCAGTGGGTAGGGTCTCAAGAAAAGATTATTACCGGCAGTCTGAAGTCGAAACCAATATCCCCTATTCACACAAGGGTGAATTTTTGGTAATTTTTTACGATTTTTTGAGTTTATATGACTAAAAAAGCCACGTTGAGTTCAAAAATCATGAAATCAGACCTCTAGCTCTTTTAGTTCAAAAGATACGACTTGCCTATAGAACCTATATACTCAAAATAAGCTTGTTTCAAATTTTATGAAAAAAATTCCAGAATGTTAAATTTTTTCAAATTTTTATTTCTTTATATAATTAAACAATCTACGTGGAGATCAAAAATTCTAAAATCCAGTCAAAATAATTTTCAGTACAAAAGATATGGGCTGCCTATAGAACCCCCTTAAGG
>SCLH01000459.1:78495-104463 GCA_004367855.1 Oikopleura vanhoeffeni | reverse complement strand
TTTTAGTTATTAAAAAAATAATACTTAATGATGTTTAAATAAAATTGATTAACCTCCATTAAGTACTCAGTATATGAATGGCGTAGATGTCAAAAGAGCGTCTCTTTAATTTGAAAATGGCGTAGATGTCCAAAAAGCGCCCCTTAAATTTGAAAATGGCGTAGATGTCCAAAGAGCGTTCCTAAAATTTCAAAATAGCGTAGATGTCCCAAAAGCGTTCCTCAAATTTTGAAATGGAATAAATCTCCCAAGAGCGGTTCCCAAATTTCAAAATGGCGTATATGTCCCAAGAGCGTTCCTAAAATTTCCAAATGGCGAATATGTCTCAAGAGTGTTTAAAACCAAAACATGCCTCTTCAAAGAATAACGTTTCCCACTTCGTGGCGTAGATGTCCTCTAAGCGTTCGATAAGAGTTCGATTCACACTTGTCTACACTTTCAGACCTTCAGTTTATAATGTCTTACGCTTCTTTACATCGATCACATCTCCTTTAACCGCTTGTCCCTTATTATAATTCGGTCTTCAATTGTTTACACTTTCGGGGTTGACTCACAACTGTGAACGTCCATCTTGACTCTATATAAGTACCATACTACTGGCGCGACAGGTGTGGTGAGGCTAGTGCGCTGCATATGAGGTACTTTGTTATATATTATACGTCATACATATATCATCCGTGATGAAGTATTTGAAAAAAATCATATTATAAAATATATGCGAATATTTAATTCAATTATTTTATTCTGTAAATTAATTGAAAAGTAAAATTTAACATAGAGGATGTTCTCCCAAAAGATGATCGCCAGGAATTTGAACGTCGGTTGACAATTTTGGAGAATATCCTTTTCGGAACGGAACTCTATCTCAAAAACGCTTACTATCTCTATAGCGCGTGTTCGAATGTCACTAATGTTGTCTTAGTGATTATATTGAATATGATTATAGGCAAGGGTCTTGATAACGAAACCGCTAAATTTTATTGGTGTATCACTCAAGCGATCACTAAGACAATCACTTAGACAACATCAGTGGGATTCGAACACGCGCTGTAGAGATAGTAAGCGTTTTTGAGATGGAGTTCCGTTCCGAAAAGGATATGTCTGAAAGACATTGACAGTACCAAATTTCATATAATATGAAATACAGAATGACGATTTGCAGTCCGTATCAATGCCCCTCAGTATATGATGCGCAAAAGCAAAAAAACTCTTAATGCCATTAAGTAAAACTTCAAAAACTATTTTTGGTTCGAAACTTATGACACATCTTCGGGTAGGCAGTAGAAGGGCAAAAACGTCAAAGGGCAAATTTTTCAAAAATTTGCCCTTTGACGTTTTTGCCCTTCTACTGCCTACCCCACATCTTCAGCGGCGGTTTTATACGTATTATGAGAAATTTTTGTTTTATTAAATGAAGAGAGAATTAAATAAGCAATAAATAAACGACACCTACACAAGGAATTGAAAAAATATATTAAATTAATGGTCATTTTATGTTACTATATTTCACTATATTTTTAAAAATTCAAGCACCATTTAAAATGTTTAACGATATCAATTTCATCAGAAACTCAGATTATAATGAAATATATTGCACGAGATGATGACATAAATTTAAAGTTGCGTATAATAACTTACAATTGAACGTCGTTAACTTAACGTTCCTGACTTAGATAGAGTAGTTTTTGAGGTGAACGGGAACAGTTGAGCTGACCCGAAAATAACTTTTATAGGGATATTATAAAGTTCAAGGAAAGTTCATATTATAAAGTTTGACGAATAAAAATAAATTATAGGGATTGTTGTTGGTTGAACATAATGGACAATGGGGAACTGTTTGTGATGATCTATTCACGATGAGAGAAGCACACACAGGTAATATTGAATTGTTCGGAAATTTCGGGAATCTTGCTACGAAAAATTTCCATATTGTTTTTTGCCTGTGACAAGAATATTTATAGAAAAAATTCCTGGGGATCGTTATTTTATGGTTGCTTATGAGTTTTGATGAGAACGAGGTTTTTTAAACTCCTAGGTTAAATTTTCATGGATACATTTCACAATTAGCTGATTTTATTTCTAAAATATTTGTTTTAATTCAAAAAATTAAATTGGTAACGTTTTCGTGTTTATTCATTTCTAACCATTATAATAATACGAAAATTTCGCACAGAATTTCGCATAGATATTTGTTTAACCTGTTCTAAATTATTTAAAAATTAATTGCCACAGTGAACGTTCCTCCGAGTTTTTTTGTTTCAACTATATATTATACAGTGTGATATTTTGAGCAACATTGTTTAAAGAAAAGAAGTGTATTGCCAATATGTGAAGTGTTTTTGACAAAATTAAGCAAATTAATAATTTATTGTTCAAATCTTCGCAGATTATTTTAGAGTTGTCTCAAAAGTTGACCAAATTCAATTTAAAGCTTTTCAGATTATAAATAATGATTCTGATTTGTTCGAATTGAAATCAATCAAAATTGAGCTCGAAATATTAAACAGTTCAAAAATTGTACTGTGGTTTTGTCTATATTTGCCATACTGTCCTCAATTGTTGGTGTCATACTGTTCTTATTTTGAAGGATGTTATAAAAACTAACAAAAACGATGGAGAGCTAAAAACATAAGCTAAATTTTTGAAGTTCATTATTTCAGTTAAAAAAATTTCAAGTTCAAGAAATACAGAAGACCTTTATTTGATACTTTCAAGAAAAATAAGGGTTTTATATCAAATTTGACATATCACAGGTATGTTGAGACTAAAATTGCCATATTGCCGTCAGATTCATCCATATCGTCAGTATATTTTTGCCGATAATCTTTTTTTTTTTAATTTTTGGGTTTAGTTTTTAATTTTTCCAAAAATTGGTCATTGAGCATTTTTCGGAACACGGACTCTCTAAAAATTGATAAGTTTCAACATATTTCGAACAAAATAATTTCGAAGCAATCAAAAAGTGTCTTCTGACCATCTTCCGAAATGAAACGAGTACCATAATGCTTGTTAGTGTCTATTTTTTCAAAAAAAGCTATCACAATAAAATTTATTTTTTCCTCGAGCCTTTTTTAGCGACGACCACCCCCTAAACAAAAACTTGTCTGTAGTTTATAATAATCTTTTATTTCTTAATTCAAATTAATGATCTTAAAATGCGTTTGTTTTTTAGCATGTCGTGCTCTTGGTTATAAGACAGCGATTGGGTTTACTTCTGGTTCTACCTCAACTTATCCGATTATGCTTGACGATGTTGAATGTGATGAAAACTCCACATCATCCTTGACTGTTTGCAAACACAGGGGCTTTTATGTCGATAACTGTAGTCACAATGAAGATATAAATCTCACTTGTGAATAACTTAAATGAAAAAAATGATTATTATCGGAGGTTGTGTGAGAATGTGAATGACAGAAGATTGCATGAGAAGCAATCTGATGTCATTTACCTTCTCTTGTCATAGACACTCAACCAGTTTCTCCCTGAAACTTTACGGCTCATTATGGTTTTTTACCCTGGTTGAATAAAAGGATATATTTATTGTAGTTTTTTTTATATAGTTTGTATACAGGCAAATGCCTGTATTTCACAGTGGAGCCCTTAGCTTAAGAGATGAGAACTCGGAGGGATAAAATGGAATTTTGGGTGGATGGAAAATGTTGTTCTTCATATTATGAAGTTATTAATAGTATGTTATTTAGGTTATAAGATAATGCTCAACCAATAATTTTTTGAAATTATGAAATATTTCGAAATTTTGATTCTCTTTATGATCGTTATATCATTAGTAATTTTTTTGGGTTGGATGAAATAAAACCTTTATTCGTACTAGAGTATGATTTTTCTTTTATGTGAAATTAATTGGGTATGTAAAAATTATATATTGGATATGTAAAATAAATAATAACGTGTCGCGCATAAAGAGCTTAGGCTGGTCTCGTGCGGGAGCGGGGTATTGTATGAACTAGAGCAAAATCGAACGGCCTGGCACCACAAGGCAACCTCCCCATGATTTGTATTGTACATGGAGCTTCTTTCCGTCTTCCCACGGATATGTTCATAGCTTAAATGGTATGGAAATGTATGTTATTTATAAGAGATTTGTTCAACTAAAGACCGGTATTATTTTTGAGGCTTAAAAATTGCCTCGAGAAATTGAAAAAAAAAATTGACATTCGTCCAATTCAGATTTATGGTGACGCAATTTATTGTGAAATGAAATTTGAAACATGTTTGTTTTTTCGAGTTTTTCCGAATTTATGTCAGTATAATCAGGGCACGACCGTGTATTTTGAAGAAATTAGGTCAGGAAGTTAACTATGCGTGAGATGATTATATCTTAGGTGTTGACTTAATTAAAGGCGATATTATCGGATCCTTCAATGATTAGATATCCGGAAAATTTGATTTCACACGAAGGCTGAGACATAGGGTGTCCAAAGAAACTGATTTTGACAAAATAAAACTTCTTTAGGTTAATTTTTTGGACATATATGAACTATAAGAACAGGTTTAAGACCATTGAAATTAAGCCAATAGGAGAAATTTTAGGTGGGCATTGATTTTCAGAATAAAAAATTGTATTTTCAATATAAGGGAAAACAAAAGTTTGTTGAACTATTAAATTTAATATATGATAATAGAATCGTTCGATCCTTTATATTTTATGGACATTTTAATGATTTCAAAAAGGTGGTGTTAATCGTTTTGATGATAATAATCGAAACAGAATTACTGTTAACAATATCAACGAATAAAAATTTGTATTTATTAAACTTAAAAGAAAATTTCTCTACTAGCTTTTTCTTGTTGAGATCGATTTTATTTCAAAATGAATGACGAATTTTGGGAACATATAAACATTGGAGAAATCAAGGTCCTGTCACAGGATCCTGTGGACCGAATTCGTTTTTTTTTGATCGGACCGCGGTCAGATTTTTTAAGGTCGACAAAATAACTAGAGTTTGTATTTTCAAGAGCGCTTAATATGGAAAGGTTACAAAAATGGTGAACCAACATTTCGAAGGAATTATTGGAAAATGTCACAAAAACATTAATTAAGGGTGTGGTGCCCCTAGAGGACAAAAAAGTTTAGTTTTTTTTTAATATATATAGTAATAAAGAAACATTTGTATTTAAAGGCCATTCAATTTTTGTCGATAAGGATTTATGGATATGTTGTTAAAAAATCGGAAAATCTAAGGTGGCGCGCATTTTATAAGGGGGCTGTGGACCCTCAGGACAAAATATAAAAATGGATTTATTTGTAATAACTTGGGAAAATCGATCGAAATTTGGAAAACTTAGACACAGAATAAATAGGATACGTCCGGGACGAACCTCATTCGTGACGTCCGGATGTGGGTTATAATTTATTAATAAAATAAATTATGTTTGCATGAAATATTCTTAGGCATAAGAATATTTGAAACTAAGTTTGTCGGATATGAGGGCTTATTAAAGGAATTGGCTGACTTATTTGAATGCTAAAAGTTGGACTAAAGGTTCGACTTATTGAATTTTATATTATTAAATTGAGAAATGTTGGGACAAGGCACGTTGTTGGTGAATGAATAGAAGAAGAACATTATTTTTCAAATTTTTATGTTTGTCAAGATTGTTTAAGGAAAGTGAAAACAAAAAATACGATTTTTTATCTAAAAATTTTATGTTTGTCTATATTTTTCAAAAAAGGAAGTTGAAAGCAAAAAATACGTTTTTTCTGTCAAAATTTTGTGTTTATTCAATATTTTTTAAGGAGGTTGCAAGCAAAAAATAGTTTTTTCTTTCAAAAAATTTATAAGTTTGTCTATATTTTTTAACGGACGTTTTTTTATCGTTGGAATCTTCGAGGCTAATTTCAAGAATTTTACAAGTAATGAAATGTTTATCGTTGTATAAATAAAATATGTTTGTTTTTAAAAAATTGTGAACAAATTTCGTTGTAGGAAACTTAAAGAAATTAAGTTTTTGCATTTTTGTCGAAATTTCTAAACTATAGGAAACTATATATCAAACAGATTTTTCTAGAAAAACAAGTTCATCTAGGTGATTTTCTCTTCTCTGAAAAAGGTTTCTTGATCTTTATATTGTTTCAGGAAGGTTAAAGTAGAGAAATACTTTTTTCAAAATTTTCTGATGTCCAATATTTTAAACGGGAAGTAACAAAAGGAAATACGCTTTTTTGACGATTTCGGATTATTATGATAAATTTATTTGAAAATTATTATCTTTTGTCATCATTTTTGCCTATAAACTGAGTAAGAACCATTTTTGAAATATTTATTGTTAAATTTTCATGGTTTTATTTATGGTTAATATTTTTATGGTTGGTTTATAAGGTTGGTTCCTTGGAATTAAAAAAAAAGTTCAATTTTTGAACATTTATTGTGTTATTTAAAAAAAAAAATAGTTTGAAGGTTTTCAGCATTGTGTAAAATCTCAAGAAATTTAGATTTTGAACAATTCCTTGCTGATTGTTTTGTTTCATTTATAATGAGTTTTTTATTTCGAGTTTTTTTTCAAAATTGTCAAATATTTTTTTAAGGGCGGTTGAAAGCAAAAAATCACGTATTTTTCAAATTGTTGATAATGGTCATTTTTTTTAGGAGGTGACAATAAAGAAATAATACTTTTATTTAGATTGTTTTGAAGGAAGGTGACAATAAAGAAAATACTCTTTATTTAAGATTGTTTTGAGGAAGGTGAACATAAGAAAAAATAATTTTTTTAGGATTGTTTTAAGGTAGGGTGCCATCTTAGTGGGGGTAGACTGTGGATTACAGGGTGTCATACCAATGACACCCTTTATTAATTATGCACTTATAATTCTGCTATTTCTGCCATCACTTCAAGACATTCTGTTTTTGGGAAATAAGATGACTCGAGATTTTACTGTATACATTGTATCATACTGTATCATTGTGCTAGTTATTACCACTGTTCCTTTTTTGTTTATTTCTGTTGAAGAAGGGGGTGACTGTTGAGAATGTGAATGACAGAGATTGCATGAGAAGCAATCTGATGTCATTTACCTCTCTTGTGCATGAGCAAAGGATTGTTGTTTAACAACAATCTTCTGTCAATAGACACTCAACCAGTGTTCTCCCTGAAACTTACGGCTCATTAGGTTTTTTACCCTGCTTGAATAAAGGATATGATTGTATTGTAGGTTATTTTTATAACGTAGTTTTTATACAGGCAAAGTGCCTGTATTTCACAAATGCCTATGAACTATGATCCGGCCCATGAGATAATATAGCGGATAAGTCAATAAGTGGGTTAGAGATTCAGGTGCGTTTTGGGTTGAATTTGAGGAACCGCACATTCATGATTAGTTTTAATTTAAGTTCTACTATAAAATTAAAGATTTGAATTTCCTGATTCGCATAAGAGAAACTATTTTTGCTTGTGTGAAAGAACAGTTAAAGATGAAACTTGAGATCCGTTTCAAAAATGTCTTATTAAAGAATAATATTTTTTACATTGAGTTATTATAGAAGTTTTTTTATCTATTTATATTAAAGTTTTATTTTATATATTTATTATACATTTATTTATGTAACGATGGCCTAAATGTGTTTGTCACAGCACGTTTTGAATCCGCGCCTCTGAATTAAGCTTGCCTAGTTAAGCGATGGGTGTGGAGGCGCGCAAAAGTGGCATAGTCGGACAGAAGATACCAGGGATCGATATATAGTTTAAATTGTGTCAGAATGCGCAAAACACACAATTTTCGACTTATATAAATTATAGTTGTGGACCACAATTTGTGGTTCTAAATTATAAACATACCTTGTGCTGCTACAGGAGGTAACAATCCCTTTATAAACGCCGAAGTGCACCTTCTTTTTTAAAGATTTTGCGAAACAATGGAATCCACTTTCTATATAAAGTTGGGTAGAACTTGATAGGCGAGTTTTCACCGTATCTTGTACCGGATTATTTCAAATTTCTTTCTTAATCTTTTGTTAATCGTCATGAAATTACGCGTTAAAAAGCCTTTAACTTTGTAAAAACCTATCAACATTTTTGTATTACGCTGAAGAAAACAGCAATATTCTGTGACAAAAAGAATATAAAACCAGATTTTTCTATTCTAGTCCCCCAGAGCCGAATTCGCCCTTAACATTCAAACTTTATTTTATAAAATCATAAAAAGCAAAAACTAAACCTAATAAAAGTTTAAGGAATATGCGTTAAGATTCTGGAACTCCTCGCTAGCGGAAAATTTTATTTAATGTAAATTAAAATGATACGTAGGTAAAATTTTATTGGGCGATTTGTTAGGATTTCAACTAATAAAATTATTTTTTTAAATTTTTTGTTATAAAAAAAAATTATTTTTTTATGTGCACAATTTTCAAATAAAAAAATTAGCGAATAATAAAAACAAAAATTGAAGTAAGTAAATACTTGGAAATATTTTTCCTAGAGGGTGGTCCTGCGAAAGTTTGATGCAATATCCAACCTACAGAACCTGATATTAATTCTCTAACCTCGTCTCTCATAAATTTATAGTTTCCTTATAATAAATATTTTTATTTCTTTTTTTTGGTAATTCTGCGAAGTATAACTTTAAAACATTTGCAACCGTGCACGGGAGAGTTAATTAAGTGTCAAAGTTATACTGGAATGCAATCTTGCATTTCACCCGCTTGTTTGCAAAATAGATCTTTAGTCATTGACATTTGTCCTATAGATTTGCTTTAGGCTAATTTGGGTTAAATGAAATTATTGATTTTATCACCTTTATCTCTACTGGGAAAAAAATGTGTACCGCTGTAAGCAAAGTTCTTTAAAAAAAACATAAAAATAAATTCCTAGAAAATTATGCAATGAGTTTTAATTATTTGGCAGAAGTGGATACACAAACTATGTACATGACATGTAGGAGCATTTGAAATAAGGAATTTCAAAAAAAATAACAAATTGGTTTTTTAATGTGTTTAAGCTATCTTGTAGAGAATTTTTTTTTGGTCTTTTTTAAGACGTAATGATTTTTTCTGGTTTTGACGATTTTTTCATAAAAAAAACAGTTTAAAGGTGCAAAAGTGAGCCTTTTAAAAGTAGCCTTTTTTGTTGTCCTCGTGTTCTTCGTTTTATTGTTTTGCAGATACCTACAAGTAGTTTGGCTACAGAAATATCAACAAAAAATTTCCTTTTAAAAAGCACTTGTCGAAACTGGCGATAATGTTAGCTGGTGGTAGCATCGTCGAAAGCCCCTGCAAACCTGAATATTACATTCACAGAACATGAAGAATTTATTTTGGCAATTTAAGAATTTTTCCATGATGTACAAAGTCCAGTCGAAGATAAGCAGGTTTATCCCGAGTTTAACTAAAATAAACAAAAAATATAAACCGTGGAATTCAAAAGAACAATTTGAAATAAGGTGGATGGTCCAACGCAAATCAGGAGCGACACTCGGAAAGTACTGTAACTCCGACGGGAGTCTCCCGTATGTGAATTTCTGGTCATGCGTGACCCAAGATGCCCTTTTAATCATTTATGAACGACCATTTTACAAAGTGATTAATCAACTTTTTGATAATTGACGTTTGTTGGCCGTTTTTTTTTTTGAAAATTCTTTTACTGTATTAAAAGACTTTAATACAGTAAAAATTAAAAAAAAAACGCACAAACGTCAAATTATTCAAATAGTTGATTCAATCGCTTTTTTCAAATGTTTAATTTAAAGTACTTTTCTCGTAGACTCGACTTTTAGCCAACTATTATGCCGCACCCCGCATTTAATCGCATTTTACGCGCTTAATCATTAATCGGACAAAGATCAATTATAAAGTTATCGATAAAAGCTTTGAAAACAAAATGACGTTTGTGCGTTTATTTTTATTTGAAAATTTTACTGTATTACAGTAACTTATTTTTTGCAAAAATTTTTAAATCAACAAAATTAAGTGCGGATGGAATAAGCAGAGTGCCATCGGGAAGGTGTACGCCTTTAGGGTGCGGAGGCTTCGGTAAGTAGAGGAAGGATCAGAGCAAAACAATAAAAGCAAGCTAGACGGACTGGGAGTGAGAATTGGCGGCACGAGGCTGCGAGAAAGTCGAAGTTCAACACTGGCAAGCTGGGTCAGGGATGTACCGATTATCGTGAATCATGGTAAGGGCTGCGAAGAGAAGAAAAGGTAGCTGTATAATACGTCTAAGCGAACTGCATAATGGCAATGTCTCACTAGCTTGAGAATGCTCAGAAGATCGGAAGTTAGAGGTGAAAAAGCGGGGATAATCCATGGCGGCGCGAGGGCGGGACGTAAGGTAGGCAATGGGTTAAGGCGATGGGAAGCCTCTGTCAAAAAATTTCAAAAAAAACAAAACAAACAACAAATAAGAAAAGAAAAAAACAAAAATTAAAAAAAACTTTCAAAAACCTTCTATCGCTGATCGAAAAAACGAATTCTAAGACTTTTCTTCCCATTCACGCATATAGCCCCCAAACTGATCACGTGACCGATAAGGTATTTAAGGAATTAAGGGAGTTGTAAAAGTATACTGTTTTTTTCCAAAATTGCTTAAATCAATTTTTGCAAAGTAAGTGAAGTGGTCCTCCTTCAAGAAGTTTTTAAGACTTTTACCCATTCACACCAAAGTCCAAAAGCGAGTTCACTGTGACCTTCTAAACGATGAGAAAATCAAGGTGTTTGGGTGTAAAGTAAACAAATAAGTGATCAATAACGCCGAAAATTTTTTTGGGCGGCATAAACACCCACATTTAGAGTGTTGAACATAATAATTTTTTCCACACACGTCACGTGATCTTTAATTTGTTTTTCGAGGCAAAATAGGATTTATTTATGACATATTTCAACACCTTATTTTTGATTATTCTCGTCCCTGAATTTATGTCGTGCATTAGTGTAATGCGAGAAAGTACTTAAAGCGGTCTGAAGTTCATCCCCAATGTTTTTTTATGTTAATTTGGAACTTTCTAAATTAGCGCCATTATCCGGTACAAGGTTTTTGATGCAAGGCAATAAATTACCGATTGATTTTTTTTAATTTCAAGATTTCTGTTTGTATTATTTGTGAAAATTGGCCTCCGGTTAGACTAGAGCAATTCCAGAAAATCAAAACTTCCGATAAATTAATCACATTGAATCTATGAAGGGTTCGCCTACGTGCGTATGGCCTCAGTATGTCTCGCATTCTGTCCCACATTTAATAATATTGAAGAATAATTTTAGAGTCTTTTCACTCGAGAATTTTGCAGAAACATATAATTATTTTTAGACACTACTGCTAGAAATCATTTGAAGTTTTATAAAAGGTAATTGCAAATATAAATTAAGGTTTAATTTCATCTCATTATTGCACTTTTATAGTCGAGTCATAGTGAATTTCGCAACTTTTGTTTTCTTACTTCATTAAATGCCTTTAAATTCGTTTAAAATTTTATTTTGTTATTTCAATTGTGATAGCAAATTGTCTGAATATTATTTTTAAGCTTTTGAAAATGAATGTTGAATAATGAAACTTTGCTAATATGGCCGATTTAAAAGTGAGGCAACTAGTTGGCTAAAATCGAGTCTGGGTCACAGATTCATGTCTAAAGTCTACGAGTTCAATATTGCGCAAAAATGTTTGGAATCACCAAAAAAACCTTTCATCGGTAATCATAAAAAAACTCAGACTTTTTTCAATATACCCAAAGCCCAAATGATCACGTGAAGTATGATTCAAGAAATGAACGTTTGGCAAAAATAGTTACTTGTTTGTTTTCAAAAATTACTTATCATTTGTTTGAAACATGAAGAGGTCTTTTAAGTTTATTAAGAACTTTTTTATTACGCACTAACAGTCGCAAAAAAGATCACGTGACCCTTCAAATTATAAAGAAATAGGTTTTGGTTCCAGTTACACAAATTACGTACTCGCAAAATTTTGCCGCAAAATTTTGAGGCGAATAAGCACCTAATCTTAAAATTGTACATAACGGAATTTAATCCACAAAAAAGTAGCGTGATCTTAATATTATTTCACGAAATAAAGCGATGATTTAGTGACATATACAAATCCTTTTTTTGAATTTTTGTGTCAACGTGATTTGTATTTGGCTTAGCTGTAATTGAGAAAAAAGTCTTAAAAACGTTTGAAGTTTATCCCCCAAGTTTTTTTATCGTAATTTGACGTACTTATTTCAAAAAAACCGTATATTTGCTGTACCGAGTTATCAAATTACCACTAAATTTCAAAACTGTATCATCGTAGAGCACTCGCAGTACCCAAAATAATCGGGAAGGGGTCGACTATTTCATGAATATGAATCTTGGTCAATTATGTACTGAAAGGTCGCCTAGGCAAGCACAATCCCCCTGGGTAAAATCTGCAAAATAACGTTCTGTTTCGCTATTAAGTGAGCCGTTCAGTACATAATTGACTCATAGTTGCTATATTTTCATTAAAAGTCGACCTCTCGTCTTTTTGAGGAGTACACAAGCTCTACGATAAACTTAAATCTGTGCGCTTGCACCTTTGTGCATTCGAAGAAATATTTTTTTCTGTATTTTTAGAAGCTGATTTTGTAAAAAATTTTTATTAAAAACATTAAATTAATTTTGCAGATTTAACCGCAAATTGGTGACCTGGTTAATCCTCTAAATTTTAAATGTCAACATACGCCTAAATCTTAGTTACTTTGCATTTGTTTGTTGAGCAACGTGGAAAAGGAGAGCAGTTTTAATGCTTTCTTATTGACCATTTGATGGCTTTTTTCATTTTATTTTTTAACAAATTTGTTTTCATAGGACCTAAAGGAGAATTATGATTACTCGTTGATATGAACATGAAATAATGTCTACGGGCATCCAGAAGTTGTCGGGCCACTACGGAGTTAATTTCGATGATTTTTTATGCACATACTTTCTAAAGATTTTCGATTATTACAGGTACTTTCAAACCTTCATGACAGCCCAAGAAAGTACCTTTTTCGATCAATTGAAGATTTTCGAGATAAGATTTCGACTTTTTTTAAAATAAGTTTATCAACATCTGTGTTCTCGGCGCGCTCGAAGAAAACTAAAATATATAATGTTTGCATGTACTTGTCGTCTACACGATGTTTAGTAGTGTTTTGCTTATTACTTTCAAAGGAATGGAATTAACCACTTAAGAATGACGCCAAAAAACTAGCAAATTACCGGCTTAACCAATCAGTTTTTCGTAACTTACAAGCTAGATACTTGTATCTCTGATTACATCAAATACAGGTATCAGTTTTTAAAAGTGTCACTTTTGGCAGGCCGTATGAAACAGATCCGCACGTGGAAAAAGTCAAAGTACGTGAAACCCTAAAATCTTCATTGAAAGGATTACATTATTATTGAATGCGGAATATCATTAGGCTCAATTTGAACCAATCATAAATGGAAGAAAAATTTGTAGTAACATGTTTGTCACACAGTGTTTTTAACTACCAATGCAGTTGACGGTAAAACGGTGGCATTTCAAAAGCGAGCGTCTATTTTACGTAGGTGATCTAACCAATCAATGATGGAAAATCTGATGTTTCTATCCTTTTGATGAAGTAAAAAATATTTTTTTGCACTTATATCGACCATTATATAAAAATTTCATTTTTTTTTGGCTCGGATTTTGCAAGTTATTTAATTTTTTAAAAAGATTTATTTCAAATAATAAAAATATACACGCTTACTTCAAGGTGCTAATTGGTTAATCTTTTGCCCCATTTTTCTTCACGATGACTCATCATTCCCAGACAAAATAATACGCTTAATTAATTTAAGTTGTTTGCCAATTGTGATTTAACGCTGCCGGCATGTATTTTTAATTTAGTTTTAGTTGTTTAAGTTCATTATGAAGTCTGCATAAAGAAGTCTGTTTTGCTTATTTTTTTGTTGACTCACACTCCTTTAATTCGAAATTGATGGTGATAAGAATGGCTGTTAAAAAATTAGCATTCAACAGAGTTAATTAAAACTACTTGAATGAAAAGATTCTTTATAAATAATCAAAAATTGTTATCGGTAAATAAGAACCAAGGAAAAGTCTTTTTGAAATTTCGAACTTACTGATGCCATAAAATTTCTTCAAAGCTTGTGTTCGTGACAGCACTTTTCCCATTAGTGATCATTTCACCAAGGCTTTAGCTAGATCTTCAATAATAATATCGTATATTGTTTATCCATCGTTCAAATCGTTTCTTAATCTTGGAAATAATCTAGTTGAATATTAAAAACGGACTCATTCTCTAGAATACGAGCCAAAGCTTAGATATTTTCGTCCAGAGGAGTGTTGCGTTGATTGCAATTATGAACCTTTCCATAGAATTGGTGCTACCTTATGAATAAGTATACGAGAAACTTCATGTCTACTATACACTCATGAGAAAAAATTTTTAAATTGATAATTAGGTTTGTAAAATTTTGTCTTGCTGACTTCAATGACAATTCTAGCGACCTCAAAAAAAGTGAAAAAATTGACATCTTGTCTTTTTATTAATGCCTTGATTGATGTTTTTCTCATTTTTTTATGAAGGAGCGCTCAATTCGAAAATTTCAAAATTGCACTTCACCACCCTTTATTGAGGCGTGTCGCTATCACAACCACTCTATAGTTCAAAAAATTACCCATTAGTTTGCAATTTCATCAATTTCGAAGCATTCTTTTTTCCATTTTGTGTATTGTGCCGTCAGCCCCGAGTTTTGCCAAGATCCACACATTGGAAGGCGTATTGGGATAGGGGTTTTGACTCTGTCAGCATCATAAAAAATGTCCTGTATTGCTGGATTCCGAACTCCTGCTTACCTTTCAACAAGTTTCATCGGAAAACCTGTTTTTTCCATACTCATATCGTAAATAAAACATAACGTCAAAATTAACTTGGGGTAATAAGAATTTTTGATTTGATTTTTAACCAGTTCTTAAGAATTTTTTATCACATTTTGATAAAGTTATATTAAAGTTCAGTGAGTCGATGCTGAAATGATATTTTGCGAAAGATAAAATTGACCTTATTCTTCAAGGATTTTATAGTTGTCCGGAAAAACATTGTTTCATTCGGAGTTGGCAGGCTGATACTCATTCGCGAATTATATACAGTATTATTAAGAGTTATATAGTTTAAATGACAGAATTTGATACCAGGCTTTTTAACCAGGGGGTGGCAATTACTCGCAGACTTGAGCTAAATTAACATTCGAAAATAATTAGTTACTTATTTTTGAGTGCTTATTATCGTTAGTTCAAACCAGAATACAATGTGTTCAGTCACTTAAATAATTTTTCGTATTTTAGGAAAGAGATTTGAGTTCGATTTTGGTTAATTCGTAAATAACTTCAATAAATTTAACACTTTTGAAAAAATTCCGTATTTTTTTGCCCAAATTTTTCACTGGATTTTTATTGAAATATGTGGGTAAAACACGAAGAATAGTCACTTAAACTTATTTCAAAAATACCTACATAATTTTGCAACGCTCTTTGAAAAATCATAAAATTTTTATTTTTCACTTTTTGTCGACTTTTTTAGAAATATTATAAAAATTTTCCGCAAATCAAACCCAAAATTTTTGATTGATAGTTTTTTCAATTCTTTATACAAAATCAGGCAGAATCAGTGGTAAAATGCTCTGGTATCTATTTGGTTTCCGTATGTCAACCGAGGTCAAGCGAATATGAATTCTAAACTATTGATGAAATTTACAACACTTGTTTGTGACACCGGTCAGTGCCATTTGGCACGCAATTTATAAAAATTTTATTTTTGCAAAACGATTGCAATCAAATTGCGGGTGTTATAGGCGTCATTGTTTTTGATGTTCAGGACATTTTTAATATGAAAACGCAATTGAAGATCAATTTTTATTCCATAAAAGCTTTTTTTCTCTATTTTTGGCCATTTTGACCATTTTTCATGGAAAACAACTTTCATATTAAGGAATTTTTAAATGTGCAGAACAGTTTTAGAACTTTTTATCTGATAACACCCGAAAATGTCTGTTTATAAATATCGTTTTAAGAACAAATTCTCAAATCGGGTTTAGTTGGAAATGGAGTTCCCATGAAACGTCCATATTTTTACAGATACTCCGTTATGTTAAGAGATTAAAAATATAATCGTTGGCAAGAATGAAGACTTTAACTGAAGATAAAAAATATAAAAATAAATTTTCACATATTTGTTTTTCATATATCGGTCTGGAAAATGTATCAATCTTCCAGATCGATGCCACCTCCTTAAACTGAGTGGAAATTTGTTTTTTTGGAGAGAACCCAACCTAAAATCATGTCTCTACCCTCTATTCTCTTCTGACCACGCTCAAGGAAACTCGCGCGCCACTCATCTAGTTGGATACTCTGAGTGCAAATACAATATACGGTATATTATATACCTATTACGGTACTTAGAGAGGCTTTTATGCCACTTTTCAGCCAATATTTTTATATTATTCGGTTTTTGAAAACGACTCATCCGATTGACTTGGTAGATAGCTCAAACTGAGCCCAAATATTTAGAGAATCAGACCATTGTTTCCAAATTTGTTTAACAAAAACTGATAATTAAACAGTTTCAGTAATCTCAGAAAAAATCCGATTTGGACCATTTTTGTATTATTCACTAGATATTTGTGCTCAGTTTGAGCTATCTAAGAAGCTAATCAGATAAATACCGTAATAGATACAGTTGTAGGCGGCTTTTAACTAAGACTGGGCGGCAGTGTAAAATTATCTATGTTCTTATTGATAAACTTTGCAAATTTACTCAGATAAAAGAGGTTGAGGGCAGGGATCGGCAAACTGGAAAATTATGCTGGGCCGCCTGGGCCACTGTTTCTGCTGGGTCTGGGATGGGCCGGGTCGAGGCTTTTTTTGACCCAGGCGCTGGGCCACATCTGGGCCATATCTGGGCCACTTTTTTTGGGAAATTTTTCCGGGTCTTGGCTGGGCCACATCTGGGTCATTTTTTAACTGCTTAAATTTTTGTTACTGGTGAAAAACTTTTTATCGAAACTTTGAAAAATGTTATAGCTTGATTTTGAAGTAAGAAACTTTAAAATTATTACACAACTGCAAAAAACTTGACATATGACTTAACCAACCGGTTGAACACAAAACCAAGACCATACATTTGACAGCTCCAGAAGAATACCTTATTTCTCTTAACAAATTTTCGCATAAAAATACATGTAAACTTCGAAATGATGTGTTAAGAAAAGATTAATGGGGGTTTTTTTGTTGATTTTCTAAGAAAGTCAAGGACAGCCATTTTTGAAACTCCAGTCATGTTTATTCGAGAATTAATTTAAGTTTTGAAATTTCACACATGAAAAATGTTACTTTTATAGTTATTTTAGCGTTGAGCAATCAGAAGATTTCAAAAAAATAATGCATGTCGCAATAATTTTTGCTGCCAAGATCACCTTTATTAAGTACATATTTTTTACATGCTGGTCGAAAGTATACTGGAGTTATACTTGGAAGTTTAAAAAATTGATGACGATCAAAATTTTATCTCTAGGAAAGTCCAATTTTGACCGCAAGATGGCCAAATACCATGTTCAGACCTTCATTCTAGCGCCTCCAATATATTATGATCATGTGAGATATCTCTTCATTATTAATAAAATTTTACAATACTATCAACTTACTATAAATAATATCATGGTTTTTCTACTTATTATGACAGCTCTAATTTTTGTTAATTCAGTTTGTTTTAACATTTCTGGTCACATCTTTGATATTTATTCCACCAGTTTCGATTTTGTTTTTTATTTTCAAATTTTTTGAGTGATAAATAAAGTCTCTAAGTTCATCAAATCATAATTTGTTAAAATAATATGTTACGATCAAATTCAAAACAAATATACTAAAAGTAGGGCATACTTAGAACGAAAATTAATCATCAAAATCGTAAATTGGCATGAGTTTGCACCAAATCACAATGAACGAGGTCAGGGACCCTGACTCAGGGTGTTTCAAGGTATGAAAATTTTAGATCGAATTTTATTGAGATAATTATTTTATCAAAATTTGGAAAAATACAAGCATATAAAATATACGTTATAGGCCTGTGAATAGTACTATGTACGTCATTTTAGTCTTTTTTTTTTAAAAAAACATGACTTTTAAATCATACAGTACATCCAGTTTTTTATTCATTTTACTTAATGTGCATCGTCATTAATTTAATATGCTTGTATTTTTCCAAATTTTCATAAAATAATTATCTCAATAAAATTCGATCTAAAATTTTCATACCTTGAAACACCCTGAGTCATGGTCCCTGACCTCGTTCGGCGAACGATAGGCTATTATTATAGGCTATAACTTTTTTTCTCCGGCAGGGGGGGGGTTAATTTTTTCTTCTTTGTGTCAATCAATCATGAGTCTACAACATCTACTGAAAATTAGGGTGTACATGGTTTCAAATTTCAAAAAAAATTGATTTTGTAAAAAAATGCCGATTTTTGTGATTTTTAAACCCCAAAAACTGCCATTTTTGAAAAAAAATCTAAATAAAAAAAACTTTTATGAAGTAGTTTTACCCCAGAAATTCATTTCTTGACTTTTGAGCAACTTTTTTTTTCAGACAATGAAGAAGCACCAAAAATTTTGAAAATCTATGTCGAAAAATTTCAAAAAATAATCTCCTCAAAATTTGACACAGAATGGCTTCCTCGGATTCTCCTCAATGTTGTGCTAATATAGGAAATGCTTCATTTGTCACGACGGGTTCACCCATCCTTAACAGGATATGGATTACCGACCCTCAGAGTACATTAGATTATGAGAATTTAATTGGTTTAATCTGACCAATGAAATCGGCTGTTTGGTACGGTTGTTTGTATCATTCAAATATCCAGGCTCTGTTCCGACTCGGTAATCCATATATGTTAGAATCTTAATTTTTGCTGCATTCGAAATTTTGTTAACGGTTTGCTTGCAAAATAATTAAAAAATTTAAATTTTGACACAAAATAAACTCATAAATTTGCAAAATTTCATTTTTTTTCTAAGTATTTTTCCAAATAATTGACTGAAACTCGTGAGATAGACATCGAATCTGACTAATTTCTTGTCATTTTTAATGCTGATACATCGTAAAAATATTTTTTTTGTATTTTCTTCAAAAATAATTTTGCAAACCCGATAAAAAAACATATTTTTGCTAATTTTTGAAGTAACCTAAACTTCAAGCACCTCGTAATCAGCCATTTGAGCACTTTTTCAACGATTACGGACAAACTAGATGATATTTAAAAAAATTCTTGAACATTGTCCTTTCTTTTTAAAATTCATTTATATCCCTCACGAATAAAGAAAATCTGTTATCGCTTTGGCCAATTAAAATTTGTTCAAAGAAAAATTTAGACAAATAGCTCCTGGGTCCCAAAATATGAAACTCGAAAGACAAGTTACTCCCCTTAAGGGGGTATGCCTCGGGGAAACGTTAGTCCTGAGCTAACCGCAATTTCTACTGAGTTCAAACTTCGGATTCTAGGAGATAATTGTTTGAAATTTTCAAAAAATGGTGTCAAAAGTTTTTTTGTATGACCGGACCGGCCGGCATAACCGGTCCGAAAAGTGATTTTTTCCATTTTTGGTACATCTACATCTAGCTCCTGGGATATCAAAATTTTCTCTTTTTTTCAAGTTATTAACTTTAATTTGTAAGCTTAACAGCCGTGCGTGCCCTGATTTTCAAATTTCTTGTTATTAAGAGAAGTTTTCAAAATAAATGGGTGTTTTTTCGCATGTTCGCTGGTACAATGGCATTTCGTCGAACAATATCATTTTTTTTTAATAAAAGCACTTCTTTAAAAGTGTGCAAAGCGAGGAGGTACAAAAATTTTTTTTTTCAATTTACATCATAATTAGGCTTTTAGATGCCTTCAAAGTTTTATTTACCCCTCAAATTCGTCAAAAATACGGGGTTTTGAAGAAAAAATTCCAAAACTTTTTTTTGAAGTAAAAAATCACTAATTTTTAAATAGCATTTTTGTCAGAAGTTCACAACTAAAATAAGTTGTAAAAAAAGTCAGCATCGCATGTCTAGATCACGAGAAAAAGTTAATTACCTGAACAAACAAATACTTAGACAAAATTCCATAATTATGCAAATTCGGAAAAATTTTTTATCGAAATTCCATCTTTTTTTAAGTTTTTAAAGCAAAACCGTTAATAAAATAATGAATGCAGCTAAAATCAGCTTTCATCACTTCTGAGTCTCGAGAAACAGCCTCGTCGGTACCGCCAAATTTCTGGATCTACAGATAATTATTTCTGTAAGGAAATATTTTGGAATTAAATTTTTTTTCGAAATTTAATAAATTTTTATTGCCATTTTTTAAGCTCTAATTCACAGGATCTAATGCAACCAAAAATTAAAGACAAAAGAGTTTATTACTTCAACAAACATACCAGTGCGGTCAAAGGAAAATAAACACTTTGAAAATACGAAAATTTTGGAAATTTTTTGACAATCGAAATTTTTTTTTTACTATATTTTTGAAAACAAACTAGGCAACGAAAATTGACAATGCAACTAAAATTAGCTCTCCTATCACTTCGGATCCGAGATACAGCCGCCCGTCGGTTACCTCCTTAAGGGGGTATATCTAGGGTTCCATCATTAATAGACTAATAGAAATAATGGGGGATTGTTCTGAAATTTCTTGGATGTTAATAATAATAGTGAAAATAGAAAAAAAATTATGAAAATGTTTTTTTGGTCATCATGTGATCAAAATAAAGCGATTTTTCAGTAATTTAATCCTACTTATATAAACAAACCAAATCGATAGTTTTTGGTTTCAACGCCAACTTCTTAAATTAAATAAACCTTTTTTGAAAAAAACAATATAAAAATTTAAAAACTTTTGATTTTTTGGCCTCCAAACTCGATTTTTCGAGAAAAAACGTAAAAGTGAGAAAAAAGAGATGCCCGTTTGAACCCGGTCAAAAATTATTTATTATCTAGATACCGCTTGTTGCAACTTAGTTAGTACCGAGTTTTTTGGTGCATACATCCAGATAGATGGTGTCATATTAACACTTTTTTGAGAATTTTTGAAATTTTTTTCTGGAGTATTTTCTACAACTGGAAAAAAAAATTTTTTTTATTTTTTTTAAAATTGTCTAAAACGTCTGCAAAAAAATTTCAGCCATTTTTTTTTTCCAGTTGTAGAAAATACTCAGAAAAAAAAATTTCAAAAATTGTTTAGACATCAACAGAAATTGCAACGCCAGAAAACAAAATTTAGGAAATCACAATAATGAGAAATGCACGTGATTTATGTTTTTTTTGTGAATCAAATCACCTGCCATAAGCCTGATCAAGGGGGTCGGTGCATTTTGACATGACTATGGATATCCCGCGGAATATGGACTCTTTGATCAATACTTTTTACCTGGTTTATATATTCTTCTCATATACCATCAAAGTAATGCTCCATAATCCAAGCAACTTTGTAAACTAACAAGAATTTTCGACAATATTGCTTTTAAGAAAAATTTTGAGTTCAAAATTAAACTTTTCGAATTCGACAAATTATAAAAAGACATTTCGAAAAAATTCCGAATATTAATCAAAAAACAACATGCTTTATTTTTTGTTCAGATATTTTTTTTTCCAATTATTTGTTTCAAATCAACGAAAAACACCTCTTCAAATCGCCACTTTAAAAACTTCTTTGCATACGTGACACATATTTTTTCTATGCTAGTTTGAAAAATCATATGACACTTTTTTGGGATTTTTGTCAAATTATTTGGAATATTTGAAAATTTTCCTCATTTCATGGTTCAAAATTAGTTAAACTTAATTTTTTTGAATTATTAGCTGAACCCTATGAAGAATAAGGCTACTTTAACTGGAGTTCAAATATGTTCCACAGTTTGTTTCTTCGCATCGGTTATAGCTGAATCATACTGTTTTAGAATGAACATAGGGTTTTGCCGCGAAAATCTAGTTAGCCCTCTTTTATAAAAAATTAAAAAAAATAATCACCAGAGACTTGCTCAATGGTAAGCCGACCGCATCCACCACCCACTATAATTTTGATTAAATTAAACGCATGAAAATTAAATATTTCTTTCGATGTGCTAAAATTCGTTTTTTTTTTGCGGTCTTTTTTCCAGAAATTTTAGTTTTCGATTTTGATCTAGAAATGCATATAAAATTAATTATATAAATTTCCGATGGTGGTCGAAGACCATTTTTGAAGCTTCTAATTAATAAAAAAAAACATTTTAATGTAATTAAGACACCTTTGAAGCAACGCGGCGTTTTTTGAGTGTTTTTTCAAAGACGATTTATAAAGTGAAAATTAATCTATCTGAGAAAAATATAAGGATATGCAAATGTGAGCTCAAAAGTGGCAACTTACCGTGTGAAAAACTTTTTTATTTGAAAATGAAGTGGCAAATTTCCGATCAAGACAAAAAAATTGGAAAAAAGTGCAAATCTGTCCAAATGCACCGGGACCCCCTTAAGGTAAGAGCGTAGGCCCTTTTCCCGATTTTTTTCTCAAAGACTCAGGCACGACTAATTTTTGTTGAAATTTAGGACTATAAATTTTCGAAAACTAACTTTATTTTGAAACAAATTCAGAAAAAATCAGGGACAAGTTAGAACACTCAGTGGACAACTTCTCTACAAACAGAGGCAATCAACCAACAAGTTTTCTGAGAAATCTCCCATTGTCGTCAATCCTTAATTAACCTCTAATTCAAACCTCCGTAAAACCGAATTTTCATTGAAAAAATCTCAAAACAACAAAACTTTAGTGAAAAAAATTTGGCAGACATTTCTACAAAAAAGGTGTATTCAAACAGAATTATACGTGAAGCTACATATTAATGCGCACTCCTTAAAGGTCAATAATATATATAAATATTTTTTAAAAGATTTGATAATTTTTTTCTGGAGTATTTCGAAAATTGGGTTGAAAAATAATTTCGATAATTTTTTTTGCAAGGCGTTAAGGCAAATTTTAAAATAAAATGCGAAAAAAAGAAAACTTTGTCGGAAAATTTTTTTTCGAAAATTTTTTCGAATTTTTTTTTTCAATTTTTTTTATAATTGCTGAAGACCGCGTGAATAAAATTTTTTTTTTCGAAATTTTTTTTTTCAAACCAAACTTTCGAAATACTTAGAAAAATTTTTGAAACCCCACACTTTCAAAAAATTTTTTTTTTTCATACAAACCAACGTAAGCCAAGCGCAAGTGACTACATTCATCAATCAACTGGTAATTGATGAATCTTTCATTCAAAAGAAAAATCTCAAATGTTAAGTGCGTGTTAAGCGAGTTGGCAGCCAAAAAACCCCCTATTTGGGCCAAAAAAGATTTTTTCGAAACTAAATTTATCATTTTTTGAAAAAAAAGGGATTTTGAAAAAAAAAAATTTTCATATCAACAGAACGGCGCAACTAAAATTCACACAAACCGTATAATGTTGAAACATCAACCCTAAGTGGTCGTTTTGCCGAAAATCGATTGGGTGGACACCCTAAGGTAAATCTGTCTGATTAAATAAAGGGCTTAGAGGCATTTAAATGCTCCAAATTAATACGGGGTGATAATTAAGTGTATTAAGGGATGTGGTCAATAGTTTTATTTCGACCACCGGTCTACAAATTCGGTATATTTTTCTTGTATCCGCCCATCCAGCACACGAGAAAGGATGCAATTAAAAGAAAAGTTCATTACTATCGAAATAACTAGTTCTCACGAATATCGGAATTTGCTTGCACAAATAATTATTTATTGTAAAATTATAGACATAAGGATAGTCTCGAATACGAAGAATAATAATACAGCGAAAAATAACAACTCAATGGAAGTATCGTCAACTTATTATAATTGTTAGGGGGGGGGAGAATTTTTGGCCCCTTTTTTCAATAGTTCAATTTTCATCCAAATCACATGTAATAATGGCGCGCATTAAATCAGCATGAAATAGTGGATTGCGAGAAAATATAAAAAAAATTATTAAAATTTTGCTTGGTTTAAAGTTTAATGAGATAATATGAGACGATTTATGACAAAGATAAAAGATAATCGCATGTGCCGTTTCGTGAGGTATACTTTTTTTTGTAAAAATAATCTTTATTTTGCACTATATAACTATAGCAAGGAATTTTCAAAAATAATTTTCGGGCGAAATTTAAGATGAATTTATATACCAATAAATCTTGGGTTTAAATTGTAGAGAATTTTTTTTTTGATCAATAATTCGCATTATGATTTTTGGATACGATGGATATGACGGTATACTTCAATGAAAAGAAAATAACCAGCAATTAGTTTAGCATTTAAAGGTTTGATGTGTATATATATTTCTAGAAATGAATCAGTTTTTTGACTTTCTCAAGGTTACGACTACATATATACACTTAGAAAATAAACGGTTCACTTCAATTTTCCTTCTCACAAAAAGGCATAAATTTTTGAGTTTTAAAAAACCGGCATATTTTTCCACCCAGCACATTACTGGAAGCACGCCAACAATCCCCTTAGAACCCAATCATCAAAACCTTTTTTCGAAATTTTCGCATTTTTTCGATTTTTTTTCCTAAAATTTTTAAAAGATGTTTTAACGTTAAAAACAATAAGGTAACTCGAATTGCCACTAAACACTTTCCAAAAATTTCGCTTGACGTAAGCCAATTTTCTAATCAAATGTTTTACTGCTTTCTTTTGAACTACTATTCGACAAAAATCGAAGCACTTTTTTTTTCCGAAATTTTTTTGGAAATGACCAAAAATCATAATTCCGAAGTTTTAGCTGGAAATCAAAGCCCAACGAGGTGTCTCTTCAATTGTTCTTAGGAAAACTTGATAACAAATTTGAGCCATTTGAAATATATCCTAGAGAAAGATAGATTTTGAAGTCTGAAATTGTGAAAAATCCCGTCGGTTATCTGGCGTTCTAGAATTAGTCCGTCGCTGATCAAAAAAAGCCGCGATGATCAAAAAGATTGAACATACTACCGTTACGTGATCTGTGAAAATTGAGCTCCATTGATATAACGTCTGGGGAAGACTAGTTTGACACAGTTTGGAAATGTCACCTTGCTCTACGATAATCTGTACGTATTGAGTGTGAGGTCAAAAATATATTGTGATGTTCTTTTTCGCAAGATTAGGGATAAAGCTACAAATTAGCATTTTCAGAATATATCACCGTGAATATGTCAAATCTGCCAGATAAACCCCCTTAAATTAGATTAAAAACCTGAATTCTGATTCGCTTAAATTTCAACCAATCAAAATCGTTCTGAAACTTTAAATTTTTCCAAAAGTAACATATTTTCAATCTGTGCAAAATTGCACGTAAAATCTAAAATTTGTAATTTTTAGAGCATCAAAACTTGCACGACTTCGGACAACTTAGCTAAGCCTAGCATGATATAAAATTAATTGAAAAATCTCGATTTAATTTTTCATTTCTAATCGTCACATCAGTCAGTGACATTTTGAATTAATGCATCTTTAAAAGAGCAGATTCAGAAGAACTTAAAAATCCTGTTATCGCCATATCTTCATAGTGATAAAGTCACTGAATTCAAAAGGTCACGCATTTGCTTTATATAAAATTTTCCAAAAAATTCAAACCATAACCATATTTTTAGCCACGATCAACTTCATTGAGATTAAAGACCTAGAAAAGACTAAAGAAATGAAAAAAATAGTTTCAGCCGAGCCGATGAGAAAGATTTATATATTCTATCTAAATTTTTCTTGCTGGGGTACTCGACTGGATATAAAACCGAATATATCAAATACGCCCATGGTATCTTTTAACCCTCTGGTTTCACCGGGGTTAAAAATGCCTTTTGGGACGAGAATCATGCGTTTAAGACAACTTGTTTGAAAACCAAGCGCCTTTTTTGGCCGATTTTGAACAAACAATTAATTTAATTTAGAAACCACAACTACCACCAGCACTACTACCACAACTTCCACAACTACCACAACT
>SCLH01000459.1:56162-78483 GCA_004367855.1 Oikopleura vanhoeffeni | reverse complement strand
TGGTATTGCTAACGTTATCGCAACCATGAAAAAATACGGTCAAATCAAACCACTTTATTCATCACCAAATGTTTGGTCTTATGCAGCCGCTATGACCCTTTACGACCCAGACTAGGGTGGCAACAAGACAAAAATGCTTAAAGACATGAAATCACTGAAAAATTTATTTTTTATCCATTTTTGAGACTAATTTTGCTGATTAAAAAAACTAATGTCTTCTCATAATTTTTTTGAAAAATCAAGTAATTTTGAAAAACTCAATACTCTTGTTTAAGTTTTTTATATTTTTTTCAATAGAATTAATGATGTACCCTTACGTTATAAAAATTTTGCACTTGAATTTTTTCGTCGCTCACCCTTTATTGAAAAATAACATTCTCGTTTTTTCATTAGTAGTATCAATGTTTCCCACCATAAATTACAAAAAATTAATATTAATCATCGATTTTTGCCGCATTTTTATCTGTTCAAACCCTAAATTTCTATATTGATTTTCAATTTTTGTGACTTTTACAAATTAAAAATGAAAAAGCCATTTTTTCATTAACATTACTATTTTGTGTTGCCAACCCTAAATCAATAACATACATATGTTAATTTTCCATTTTTTCACAACAGAGAGCCATTTTTCAATTAATATTATTTTTCCTGTTGCCCACCCTAAATTTAGCTGATACATCCTCCGCTACATGGCAAAACGCATACGATGGTTACATTGTCATGAAAAAGAGTGAAAGCTGTGTCGCCGCAGTCATGGAAAAGATGAACAGTCCTCTTGTTAAATGGACTTACAACGATTTCGGTTGCTCAGACTGTTACACCACCAGAGCTTCTTATTTCAAAACTGACGTCAGCAACAAATCTAAATCTCTTACTATTGGTTTCAGGTAAAAATACTTTTTTTTTATATTTTATGTATTTGTAAAGTGTAGAAATTTATTCGAGCACTTTTTTCGAAAGATGAGAAAAACCCCTCATCCGAATGGCTTAATTTTTTGTCGGTAATTTTCAAGGATTGTTTAATTTTTTTATATCTGGAAATGCAAAAATAGAATTCATACACTCGGATTTTCAAGAAAAGTTGAAAAATATGGATTAATGGCCCTTAACTCACAGATCGTGACTATTTGAAAAATGCGGAATCCGAGCATTTGATTAGTTAATCTCTTTCAAATATGACCAATGAAATCGACTTATTTTACAATCAAGGATTTTTATTGGGTGCTTGTGTCCCGCGTTGTTTATATCATTCAAATAGTCACGATATGTCAACTGAGGGCCCTCAATCTATACATTTTGTTTTGAGGGAAATCGAATAAATAAATATCTACAAGATTGACCGTCGGAAATTATCAAAATCATAGTGAAATGACACTTTTTGATTAACTTCAATTTCCGAAACCAAGTGGCCAAGTGGCTTTAAAAAGGCCGAAACCAAGTGGCTTCAAAAATGTGCAGAAATCATTTTTTTTAATAAAATTCAGCGAATCAAAAAAAAATATAATATGCTTTTCTGCTGCACTTTTTTTGCGTTGATGCTACTCAAAAAATGACAAGGTAAACATTTTTTTATTTAAAAAAACAGTTCGATACTTTTGTGTTGCAATTTTTGCGTTGACGCTCCTTTAAATGTACACATTTAACTTTTTATCATTTTTTTAAATACAAATTAAGTTATGATGGTTCCATGGGAGATGATACCAATAATGGTATTGCTGATAAATTCCTTATCTTTGTCGAAGGTCTTGCCGAAGCCGGAGTCACCGAACAAGAAGCTTGGGACTGTCTTAACAACGGTAAACCAACACTCGTTGTTTCTGACGCCAGAGAAGCAGACTGCGGATACGCTCATTGTGTCGGAGAAGAAATCTTAATCTTTTAAATCAAATATTCTGACCTTTTGAAGCTGTACTGTGTATAAATAGGCACATGCCAAAAAATACGAAATAAATACGAAATAATTAATGTAAAATCTTGTCTTATTCGAGCAGAAGAAGTTTTTTGGAATAGATTACTCAAATGGTATCCTTTGGACGATTTAAAAATGTCTGATAACGTAAACATCACAAAAAAATTACCTCGGAATCGTTGCTTAAGATTATTGAGAGAAATAAATAAATAAGTACCTGCTTATTAAAGCCCTTTATTAAAAGAATGAAAATTTACAAAAAAAAATAATCTCTATCACAAGCCGGCTCTATAAGATCGTCCAAAAGTCGTTTCAAAAATGGTTATTATCTGGATTTTTTGAGAGTGTTCCCGTTGACATCATCTTAGATAATTTATCTATTTAAAAAAAAATTGTCAATTCTTATCTTCAATAATAATATTT
Source organism: Oikopleura vanhoeffeni (assembly GCA_004367855.1). NCBI lineage: Eukaryota > Metazoa > Chordata > Appendicularia > Copelata > Oikopleuridae > Oikopleura > Oikopleura vanhoeffeni. The sequence continues at coordinate 76,151 of SCLH01000459.1, read as the reverse complement.
TTCACCACAGCAGTAATTAATTTATTAAATTTCTGATTGAATGAAATATTTTTTTTTAAAGCTGAGGCCACTCAAACACACACAGTTAAGTGTTACACTCATGGCGCAGCGGGGTTTCTGAGAAAAAAGTACACCAACTTACGGGCACGCTAAATCAATCTACAATTTATCTTGTCAGGAATACACAAACAAATTACTGGGTTTGAATCTGGTTTGCCAGTTTGTTAATGATGTTTTCAAAAAAAAATGATTGTCACATTAAGGGATGGTCGTCGCTAAATAAGGCCCATGAATAAAATTTCCCAAATTTCATTTCAATGTTTTTTTATGAAAATATAGACAATAACAAGCATTTGGCCACTCGTTATAGTTTTATACATGGTGAGGAGAGACTTTTTAATAGTTTCAAAAATATTTCGTGAAATAAATTAAAATTTTACAAAACTTTCCTGAGTGATCTGCACAGATTCTTCAGCGACACATTCATGTGAGTTTCGAATATATAACTTTTGAAAGCAGGGAGGAGATCTAGGTGAGTTGCCCACGTTCGGTCCAGTTAATTTAAGTCATAAATCATTGTTATACTATGAAAACTCAGAGAGGAGATACATTCTTTGAAAATAATTCCGTCTAATAACACAGCTGACAATCAAGCTAAAAACTTTGTAAAATACGTGACTATTTTCAGGCCGTGCTATCCGTCAAATTTCTAGGCCAAGTTTAAAACTATGTCAAACTGTTTTTGAGAAAAGCCAAAAAATATTGGGTGATGTTTTTTGAAAATTTTGAAACTTTCAAAAATTTCTTGAGTGAAATTTAATTCAAAATAAATTTTGTTATGCTCATTTTAAATTACAAGCCAAATATCCCGACAAAAAAATAGTAAACCAAGTTTAGTTTATTTTTTGTTGTATTTTTGGTGAGTATGGGCGTTAACATTGGAACTTTTCAAGAGAAGTTTCGACGAGAAACCACTTTCCACAAAATATAATTTTTATTTGGGTATATGGTTTAATTCTCAACCTACCGAATTCACAAAACAATTTTTCAAAATAAATGTCAGAATTTTACTGTTTTCAGTTCCAATATTAATTGAATATTCAGATATTTTTTTTGATTTTTATTATGTGGTCAAAAGTAACAAAAATTCTGAATATATTCATACTCCAAAGTTTACTTTTTATATAATGCTGGCATTTGGTTGGTTAGGTCTAGGGAAATTGTGTATTTATTATTGGATTCATACAAACTGCTTTGCTTATGATGATATATCAGCAAGTAAAAACTTGAAGAAAATGGCCCAGCTTTATCTCACTTTCATATTTGAAGGTCAAGTTCGAAAATATGTAAAAACGTCAACCTAGGTAATATTTTATTAGAAAAATAGAATAAATTAACTTCAAAAATTTCTGTTTATTTGAGTAATTTTGATAAAAATGCGTAGGCAAAAAACTGATGATGAATTTTTCTATTAGCTGCCTCAGTTTGCCACATTTTTTTGTCTTCATCCACATTAGATTTAAAATGCTCGAATATGCATCTATTTTAATTTAAAAATGTAAGGATTTTTTTCTTCTGGTTTTGGAAAAATTTCCGTAAAATTCTGCTCAAGTAATCTTACTTTAAGTAATACTTTATAGATATAGTTCGTGTATAAAATTAATTGTAAAAAAGTCAATATGGTCATATAAAGTCATATGGTATAAGTTTCAAGCGCTCGTGTAAACACAATTGATATCTTGTTAGGGTAAATCATACCATATGAGTCATAAAATAAACCCCAATCTCTAGCGCCCAAGTGAACACAATTGTCAATGACTTATTATTAGGGTCATATGATATGACCCTAATAATAAGTAATTGACAATTGTGTTCACTTGGGCGCTAGAGATTGGGGTTTATTTTATTTTATAACGCCCTCTATTAAAATGAGAAAATGTTTTTTGAACTTGATAAAAGACGGTTGGGAAATTTTTATTCAATACTATTGGTTTGATAAATATTCGATTGGTTTTGATTTGGTGGCGATCGTAAACGGTGTTATTTTGATTTTAGCAACATTTCATAGCTGTTATAGCTTTTTCATGGAATGGCTAAATAAAAGTAATTCAAAAAACTTCAAGAATAAATATTTTTATCTTTATACGCTAGCAGTTCCATTTTTCACTCTTCACATTTTACGCCTTGCTGGTGCAATTTACCAGCAAAATGTTGGAGAAATTTCTGATGGGTGCCTCAGTTATAAAACTCAATTTAAGATAATGGAAAAAACTCCATTTGGATCTGGATGCCTACAACTTATAGGTACAAATTAATATAATTTGATTTTGATATATGTATTTGAAATTGAGGAGTATACTGTATACAACATTTTTGCGAATAAATTTAACATTTTAAGGGATTTGGTGCTTAGAGACAGATCCGGATATGAGCTCTTGATGAAAAAATTATTAGTGGATATATTAAATCCCATCAATATACATTCATACTATGAATTTCATAGTGATGTTTCACCATTTGATGAACTTTTGAATTTTCGTTATATTCATTTTTTGAGAATTTAGAGTTCTTATTTAAATTTTTGAATTCGTAAGATTTTGGATAAATTTTTGAAAAAATCAAAACAATTTCTTATTGTCAATTTGTCATTAAAAAAATATATGACATTTTTTCCGATTTTTGGTCAAAAAATTATAAAAATCTTTAGAAAATTACCTCATTTCTAGTACAAAATTTAGAAAAAATTATTCAGCTGACCGTTTAAAAAGATTACAAAATTTTTAATAGGTATGCCTTCATTAACTTTTCCTTCACACAAAAACAAACCTCAGAGTTTCCATCCACAGGAAAACCATTTTAATAGTACAATTTATCATCGTTAATTATTTGTTTTCAAAAAATTAATTGTAATTTTCAGATTATATGATTGCAGTTAATTTTGGAATTTGTTGCCTTATTATTTTGGGAGTGAGTCACTCCGAGTGACTCCAATCGCAATTTCTGCAGTTAAAAAAATGGAAATTAAATTTACAGTGGAATATCTAAATACAATGCTTAGGCACAATTCCCTTGGAAAAAATAATGAACACAATGACCCAGAAAGCAACGAAATCGAACGTGATATAGTTGTCAAGTGGACAAGTGGTCACGGAATTAAACCTCCGCCGTGAATGCTTTTTGCACCCAAGACTTGCTTCTAAACAATTATGCTTTTATAAATTTAACTTAAACCTTTGAAGCAGAAAAAAATGTTCCGCGGAGGCACCAGAGCCTTTCAGGAGGCTCTACTTTGAGCGCTGTTTACAAAAGACTCTTATGAGATCAACCTTCAATTTTTTTTCTTTATGATGAAGTTTTAGAGTTAAATTTTTGAAAAAAATAATTTCAAATTCTAGAAACTTGATGTTTAATTCTAAAAAAAACGTTTGAAAAACAAGGTTAATTACACCACGTGATACTACCTCATGGTAGGCTCCAGGAAATGTATGTTTATCTCAATAACTTCGCAGTGCTCTGTTCTACTCAATACTTTTGTCTGATTTTATTATTACAATATTAAGGCAAATATGGTATAAGAGTATGATTTTCACAAATTAAATATTTTTCCAAAACATATCATTTTATCCATACTAATTTCAAAATAAGATATTTTGAAATTTCACTTATAAAAAATATTTTTGCGCAAGAACTTCCTGAAATGTAATTTTTTTTGCAAAATGGACTCAAAAGACTTTCATAAAAACTGGCTAATTTCAACTTTCTATTCCATTTTCAAGTCGAAAATTATTTTTTAGGAAGTAAGAAGGGTATGATGGTTCCTAATTTGACATTTATAATAATTAACGAGAAATTTCTAATTGTGTAGTTCTAGAATTTTGTTAACTACAGTTTTTGACTAAAGTGAATTCACACAATTGTAAAAAATTAATTTATTTTATATAATCATTAAATTTTAGCGCTTGTTAGATGCAACCACCGAATTTAATTTATTGAATTCATTTTTGTACTATTATAACTTTAAATCGAAATGTTTAAAATTTTCCAAAAAAATCTATGAAAAATAAATATTAGCACATTGAAAGCAAAAGTTGTTCATGGAATGAATTGAACAAATGAAATTCGGTGGTTACAACGGCTTAACAATTTGGTTCATTCAATTAAAATAAAATTTCTTCAACTTTGAATTAAAAGCGGGCTCCGATGGAATTGTTTATTTTGACGATCTGACAATACAGAAATAACTCAGTAAATACAGATAACCATATATGTGGCTTCTTAGATTCGAACGCAGGACCATCGCTTTGCTAGAGTAGCCTAGTTTTGACGTTAGTTTTGCTTCGTAAATTTCACTTGACGGGATGATTGGCTCGAAAGCGCTACACACCACTCGACCATTGTGGATCCACATGGAATTTTACGTTTCTGTGTTTTGGTCGCAAACATAAATCATAGTATGAACAAGAGCGATCATTGAGCGCCGATCTACAAAAACGTGGGCATTTATGAAAAAAAATAAGCACTTTTTATGTGTTTTTAAAATAATAAGATTGCAATTTTTTATAAGGTTATATTTTATAATAAAATTATTCAATTCATGCTTTTATTTAAAGTAAGGTAGGCCCGACAATTTTTTTTTGCTTACGGTAGCTGATTTTTTAAGATTTTTTAGAAAATCATGAATAAAAATCATCTATGCAAATTTTTTTTGAAATTTCACAAGGAAAATGTTCAAAAACGCAAAAGCTTTTTAAAATTGCCTACCATTTGGCTTGTAATTTTCAAAATAAATTTAGAAATAAGCAAGATAGGCAATTTCAAACATGGTTTGCGTTTTTGAACACTTTCCTGGTGAAATTTTGATTTTTTTTCGACATAGATCATTTTTATTCATGATTTACTAGAACATCGCAAAAAATCAGCGATCGCAGGCAAAAAAGAGTTTTGTCGGGCCTACCTCAATTTATAGGCAGGAGGAATTTAATTCTAAACATGTCTGTCGGAAGACGCTGACCACTTCAACGCGAAAAGGACCCATTAAAATTGCAACAAAAACAGCGTTTAAGGTATAATGCTTTGGTAATTCATTTCCATGGTTACAAAACGAGTCAATGTTCTAAAATGAGTAGAGACTGTCTATGAGAGAATTTTAAAAAATAATTTATGGAATAAAGCATTTGTTTTGACCATAAATTACGTATTAGATGCAAAATTTTATAAGGATTTCAAAAATATGATCAAATTTGGGTTAAGATTGGCAAAATCTCGAAATAAGGATAGACAAAAAATCTTGAATTAAAAATTCAAAAAAATGATACATGCAATTCCGAATGTTATAAAACTTCGAAAATATTGTTGGGCTTTATCTTTGGAGATTTAAGGCCAGACCCTAAATCAATTACCAATTTTTCAAAATAAATTTTATTTTGGCTTTAGCCCCATCTATGGTTGAAATTGACTCATGGTTCGCAATGTGGTCCTCGGCGCATCATTTGAAACATAAATTCGAAAATTGAGATTAATCAAAATTTATCAGTCCAAAATGGCTAGTTTGAAATTTATTTTCCGTTCTTAATAACCAGCTTAAAATTTTGGTTCAGATGGCGTATATATATATTTTCGGATCAAACAACTTTATTTTTGTGACATTTCTTAGCTACAGTCTTGAAAAAACTAGTCACAATGAGACTGTCTCATGACAAAATACTCGTGAAAAATAATGTTTAGCTATATTTACAGTTATTATTTTCAGCTTCAAATGGCGCTTCATAAATCTGGTACTCCACCTGCCGAGAGTGGTCGCTATTGCTGCATATATTAGTACTCTGCAAAAGTCATAATTTATCAAGAATAACTAACTTTACAGTTATAAAGTACTTAAAAAAATACTAAATTAAATCAAAAAAATGAAATTTTTCGGTACAATTTACCTAGGGCTCATCGGATCGTCAGTAAATGCAGCTACTGAAAATCCTGTGGTAAGAATAGAACGAATCATGGCAAAATTTGGGCGAGTTCTAGATGCTGGGATTAAAGAACGTGCTTCAGATTACCCTAAATTAGATAGGAAATTGGAAAGAATTCAACGATTTGCAACAGTTATGAAAGCTGGATATGTTAAACACTATAATGGAAATTGTGACGACTTTGAGCTTGAGGACGAGGATGACGCAGACGTTAGGTAATTTTTTTTGAAAAGCACGCTGAAATAAAACTTTTATAATGTTTGTCAGAAGCATCTTTGAGAGATTCGCTTAAGAACATAGATGACGTCATAATTAGTTTTTACTTTTTTGGCTGAACAAATTATTTCGATTTTGATGTGTAAGTGCTAATTTTACTGTCGAGACTCTATAGCTGTTGAGGTGATGTTAACGTTATTATATGTTTTCTTGTAAAGAGCATCAGCTTATAATTTGGCATTTATTTTTATCTCTCTAGTGCCCTAGCGTGGTAATACATACGCTTATATTTATAAGCGGAGAAAACAAGATTTTGAGACCTGACCGCTTGGACAATCAAATATGCCCTATAATTTTTGCTTTAACTTCTTAGGTGTGCTTGAACTAATGTGTGCTTTAACTACTGACTAACTGAGTTTTGATTGGTTTGAATTCTAACTAATCAGAATTGTGTTGAAGAAGCTTGAAATATCTATTTTTGGAAATTTCATATTTAACGAGGCTTCTGATACAACTTGGAGATAATAATAAGTTTATATCTTAAATAAATATTCTTATCAAACGGAATAAAAAAAATTATTTGAAGATTTCTAAAGTTTGACAATTTCTTTTTGAAATTTGTCAAAATTTTAATGACCATACAAATTTTTGGATTTTTTCCATGAAATTCTATTTTTTTTGTATGTATAATAATCGCGACGAAAATTATTAAAATTTTGAATTTTTCGTATTTGTAACCAGTTAAACGGTTGTTTGAGAGTATTTGACAAACAGCCAACCTTCGAATCAATAGTCGGGGTTTTGACACTTTTAATAATACTATTTTCAAGTTTTAATGACACATGGTTAGGGAACGAACCGGGCCAAAATCTAACTTTTGAATTAGGAGGTTTAACAAAAAACGGGAAAAAATTAAAGCGTACAATTTGAAAAGAAAAAAATGAACATTTTTTTTTATTTTTTGCCGGTATTTTTACCGGTAAAAATACCGGTTTTAAAATTTAATTGCCGGTTTCATATATCTCGGAGGTCCTCGGACCTAAGCCACTATGTTAATCGTAATTTTACTATGGATAATTTTACACTACAATGCCAAATATGGGCGCGCGCTGGGGCGCACGGCTATAAATTTGAAATGATTTACATTATTCCGCCTACGCATTTTTGTTCAAAATGACTAATATTTTTTTCACACATGGTCCATTAAATTAGTTTTTCGTACAGGAAAACTTTTTTCGTTAGACTCGAAATTAACTCTCTACACAACGTAATTGTACTGCCCCAGCAGCTTTGTTTCACAGACAAATAGATTTAGACGAAAAACAAACCTTTGACGAAAAAATAAAAAATATTAACGAAAAAATGTTTCCCCAGACAAAAATATGATTTTTCAAATACCATGTTAATAGTATTTCTTGAATTAACAGAAGGATACACTTGGCTAACGCTGTTTTAAAGTCTTACATTTCGCTGGCTCTTCTCAAGACCCTATGAAAATGAAACACTCACCTGTATACATTTTTTTACAATAACCTTGACACAACCCAAATAATTTAAGAACTGTTGATCACTGTTTTGCTCTTGCTAAAATTTCGAAGCGAGTTCTCAATTGGTCAAAAACATTCAGCATTTGCAAAACTGATAATATTGATTACGATCGACATGATTTACACACAAGAAAAACTGCCAACATTTTGAAGCCAATTTACCGAGTGCTAAAGTGTGATTTTTCTGAAGATTTATAAGAAAATTTCTTGCTGAAAGATGGCTGAATTGACTCGCAAACTAATGTTGCTGAAGATGTAAATTATGTATTATAGGTAGTTTATTTAATATTTTAGGTTTCCAATCAATTTCGCATATATCTTGGCACGTTTTTCTTGTGATTTTTCAGTTAGCTTAACATAAATGTAATTTTCAGTTTTATTATTTTATAAAACTATCTGGATGAGGCCACGCTTTTATCACGTGATCCATTATCAAGACTTCTTAAACGAACGCTTATGTTCTCCTAAACCTCAAGCTTTTATGATTCGAAAAAATTTTAAGATTTTTTTTTCGAATGGCTCTTTAAGAGCCGATCTTATCGAAGTAACTATAATAGTATCAATTTGAGATGCCAAGATAATTGAGTTTTTGGTGTCAAATAGGCTGTAAGTAAGTAGCAAACGGTAAGTGCTGTGAATAAATTTAAAAATAGATTTTTAAAGCAAATTTTTTTTCTATTTTTTACGAAAAGCCTTATAAATGTATTTTTAACTCTGAGCCTCGACAATTTTCTGCGTAATTTTTTTAATGTAAATAATTCTTAATTTCACGAGTTCCTCAGAGTAAGTAATGATCAAAGTGAAAATTTGTACAAAATCGCCAAAAATGGAAAAATGGGAATCTTGCCTCAATTATATCATGCTTCCAAAGAAAATTATTCAAATCATTGGCAAGAATGAATACAAAAAAATACTCAATCTGTACATGTTTCAATTTAAACGGTTTAATAAAATTAACTCTTTGGAACTTGAAAAAATATAAAAAAACGTCTTATTTATCTTTCAGTGCATAGATCGTACTCATTTGAAGTGACGGTTTCTCATTTGAATCAACAATTGTTTTAATTGTTTTCCATTTGAAGAAAAAGTTTTTTTATAATCGATTTAAGAATTTTCTCTTTAATATTTGTATGTGACTAAATGGACGTGAAGTTAAACTCGTAGCCAAAATTAAGTTTGTTGCTTGTTCGAAGCTTTGGATTGGAGCGTAAGAAGTTAAGCTTATAAATTATAAGTTATAAATTATAAGTTATAATCCCCCTAAATGAGAAGCACTCGATTGGGCTAGTTTTCCATCCTACGCACCGTATTATTTATTTATGACCAGCCAATCACAAGCGCGGATTCAAAAGCGTGGCGTGTGTAAAACATTTAGGCAACGTTGAATTAAATTTTTGCGTACTGTAAGTTAAAAAAAAACAATAATAAAATCAGTGAATGCTTACTTTTTTGTCCGTCTTTTCAAGGTTTCCGAATTTGACTGAGAATTCTTTATGCTTCGCATGCAAGTAGTTTGTAACACCCTAAACGGGATTACAAAATAGTCAAAAATAGTTTACGTCATGCGCATCGTGTTTTGAAGTCAACTAACTCTGTCAGGTATAAATGTGACTGATTTAACTGTATCAATTATAAGGCGCACGGGCCGCCTTTGGCCGGGTTAAGTCGCGACAGAATAAATTGAGATATGCTTTATTTTTTGATATTACATCAGATTTTGTTGGATGGCCAGTTTTGGTCTTATAGCGAATTGAAATAATCAAAAAACAGTTTTATGGTTTATTTATCAGTTAATTATGGCATACATTTTCGCAATCCTCGATTCTAATCGGTTCATTTTGAACTAATTAGAAAGTCGTATAAAACGAAAATTATGAAAATTTTTGCTTATTTTCTACGCTCGATAATATAGGTTTACAGTAATACTGTATACCTCTATTATCGAGCGTAGAAAATAAGCAAAAATTTTCATAATTTTCGTATACTATTTTCGCTGGAATTTTTCCCCTATCTTTTGCTATGAAAATTGCGTAGGCGTGAAAACCTCTCTTATAAACGAATAAAAATGTATACAATTAAAATATGGGGTGTTGATATCACACACATTGTCAGAAATACACTTTCATAATTCTATTGTTGTCAAAGCAAAAATAAAATTTTCAAAACATTTAGAACATACTCTAGAAATTTTCAAAGAAAATATTTAAATTATTTATTATAAATATTTTCCGCCTACACAATTTCCTATAGTTAAAGATAGGCTTTTTTAAAACGAAGAAAATTCCCGACGGAAATAGTATACCTCCGATAATACGCTCGAAAATTAATATGGCCCTTTCAATTGAATATATCGGGCATAATTGGCTCTTGTTTCCATAATGGGACAAACCCTCGGATTGAGAGACAAAAAAAAATCTTGTTTATTTAGATACCTATATATATAGGCTATATCTTCGTGACTATTTCAGATCGTGACTATTTGAATGAAACAAACAACGCGGGATACTAGCAACGAATCAAATCCTTTGATAGCAGAATAGGTCGATTTGATTGATCAGATTTGGGTTGATCAACCAATCAAATGCTCGGATTCCGCATTTTTCAAATATTCACGATCTGTCGGTCAAGGGCCCTTTATCCATATATTGGGTTATTTTCGGTGATTTGAAAATATTGAAATGACCAAAATTTCGGATTTTGAAAATGACTAAAACACAGTGTTTTAAACACTTCGAATTTTTCAAATTTTTTTTTAATTTTATTGCAAAAAATCAGTAATAATGGCTTCCTCTGATTTTTATCATCTCGATTAGCCTCTGTTTTGGTCTCCGGAGCAAAAACAACCTAGTTCTTTCATGTAGTCATTGTTTATTAATTTAATAATTATATTTGACAATAAACTTACACAAAGTATAATTCCTTTGAATTTCTTTATAATAAGGTGCTTCCAAGGAATGAGGAATATTAATTACGGTTTTTTGTATCACAAAATATGAAAACATTTTTGATGATTATTCTGTTATTATTTCTCGGACCAAGAATCGGTACTTTTTGCCAAATAAATATCTTTTCTTGTTTTGTTAAATAAAAGAAACGATCAAACACTACGCTTTGTTTATATTAGTTAATAGCAGAAAAAGCTATTTTATGAATATTTATTATACAGAGTCTGACGAGAGTGATATTTTTTTATGGTAAAATTTTATTTCATTGGGCATCGAACCTGGTTTTTGCTTTTGTTAAAGGAGTACTGGTCGCACTTAGAGACTCAGTTATGAAATTTTTCAGATTATTTTTAGAATGTTTTTTAATGAAAATATGGACAAAAATAAGTTAATAAAAAGTCTTTTCATTATCATTGATCATCAAACATTTATTTTTATCGCGATTTGGAAATAATTTCTATCGTTTTTGTCAAAATTTCGTGATTTCCGAGAAATTAAATCGATGTTTCCGAACAACCAAAGAAAAAACTTAAAAAATTATGGACCTTGGTGCTCTGCTCCTACCTTTAAGGGGGTCGGTCCATTTGGCAGATACGGATATGGGCGCTTGATTAGGCTGTTATCGGACTTTTTCGTTTTCATAGGTTTAAAATGAACGAAAACCGATAACAGCCTACGCTTGATGAAAAACTTTTTACTGAGTTTATATATTCTTCTCAATATACCATCAAAGTAATGTTTCATAATCCAGGCAACTTTTGTAACCACAGAATTTTCGAATTATTGCTTTTTTTAGTAAATTTTGAGTTCGAATTAATCTTTTCGAATTCGAAAAATTATGAGAAATTTTTGAAAAAGTTCCGGACATTATCAAAAAAATGCCTTATTTTTTGTTCCAATGTTTTTTTCATTATTTTTTTTAAATCAACAAAAACCTTTCTTCAAAATGGCCACTTCAACTTTTCGCGTCGGTGACCACATATTTTTTCTATGCTTTTTGAAAAATCATATGACATTTTTTTGGGATTTTTGGTCGAAACTATTTGGAAATATTTTGAACTTTTTCCTCATTTCTGGTTTAAAATTTTTGAAATCACCGGCTAAAAAATATTGGAATGACCACTTTTATTTTTTTCAAAATATGTCCTCATTTTGTTTCTTCGTCTTGTTCAACTCTGAATCATAATTTTTGAACGAAAACTAAGTTGACAGAATCCATCAAAGCCCTCTTTTATACAGAATTAAAAAATTCATCACACCGAAACTGCCAAATTGATAAGTGACGCGACCACCACGTAAAAATTAAAAATTAAACCTCATAAAAAAAATTTCCTTTCATGTGCTAAAATTTCGTTCTTTTCAAAAATTAAAATTCTGATTTTGACCGTAGAAATCTTATAAAATTTAATTAAAAAAATTTTAGTGTGACAAAACTGTTTTAAAGCTTCTAATTAATAGATAATAGAAAATAATTTACTGTAATTTAGACACCTCGATAGCAAACGCGCGTTTTTTGAGTGTTTTTTTTCAAAAAAAGATTTATAAAGTAAAAATAATCGATCTGAAAAGTTTCCCATCAAGAAACAAAAACGAAAAAGTGCAAATCTGTCAAAATGAAACGACCCCCTTAAGTGACTCATTCATACTAGTTTTAATTTTCTGCCCTGATAATTCAGGGAGGAGATGTATTTTTCCAGGACCCTTAAAATAAGGCTAAAAAACAGTTTTTTGCCCATTTTAGCGCCGGATGAAATTTTTATGGATTAAACGGACCTCGGTGTTCTGCGCACGTTTTTTGAGGTCAATACAAACTGTAATTGTTTTCGCTATCTTGAAAACTCAGGGAGGAGATACATTTTCAAGTGAAAATATTGTCAGTTTTGAAAACTCGTCTGTGATTAGTCAGCCAATCAGAGGCCTCCGATATATTTTTCGGGAGCAAGATTTTTGTTCAACTACCCTACACTCAAACCATTATGTTGGTGTTGATCTTAGTATTTCATTGAATCGACTCTGAAAATCCTGTTTTTGACCTTAAAATTCGACCAGTACTCTCTTAATCGTTTTAGAAGAATATCCCTTTATCAGTTTTTGGTTAGAATGCGTAGCCACAACGTTAAAATCACACGTTAAAAGGAGTAGTGGCTACGCATTCTAACCAAAAAGTGATAAAGGGATATCAGTGGAAAATTAAATTGTTTTGAAAATGTCATCCAAGTAATCATTTGAAGTGACGCTGGTTTATTTTTGGTAACGTTTTTGTTTAAATGTCGTGCGTGACAATAACGCCTTTATCTCATAGGAGTACCTGAAAAAAAAATTTAATTTCGAATAATTTAAAAGACAAATTATAGATAACTTCGACCAAATATGCGGTAAGGAACTTGAAAAAAGATTGGGATCGAAAATTGCTGCAATTTTTTTGACTGGGTCTTTTTGTTAAAATTTTAAAAACAAATTTTCCAAAAAGGGTGATATTTATCGCCATAAAATAAATTTATGATTAAAAATAAATTTAATCAAAATAACTTGCGGTAATAAGCCAATCATCTAAAAATAAAAAATTACTTTCTCAACGATTTCTTGATCACAAAATCGGTGATATGACGGATATTTATCGTCTCAAAAAAAACGACAAAAATTCTCAAGGTCGGGTTTTATCTATATTAATTCATTCATTTTTAAATCTATTCAGCTTAATTTCTCGAGCAAAAACAAATATATTTATTTTATAAAGAGGGATGAAATTACTTGGAATATTTATAGCACTTATAAAAGTTGGAGAAACAGCAGAATGTTACTCAAAAGATAAATTTTATGATGGGACTGTAACTAAACAAAAATGTATGAAATGGACAGAGCAAACTTATTACTCAGTTAGAGGCTCTTCATTTGTAATTTTTTTTATGTATAAAATATTTGAAAAAAGTCGTGTTGATGCGCGTGTTGAATTTTCAACCGCAAAAGACTCATATTCCCGATTGTACAAAAGGCGGGATATTGAATAAAACATTTTCATACGAAAATAGTCATTTTAAACGAGAAAATGATATAATTTTGAAAGATTTTTTAAAGATCACTTAGTGACGATCACTATCGACAAATTTGAATTTTAATAGCAAAATTTGCCAATGTTTAACGTAAAAAATTTCAACTTTTTAAGGGGGTACTGGTCGCTGGAATTGAATTTTTCGATAAAATTTAAGCCGTACGGGGTTTTCAGGATAATAGTCAGATTAGCCATCTTGTAAAACTATCCTTTATATGGTCAAAAACAAATCTCAAATTTGTTTTGTATGCATACACTCCGTCACACATAAGCCACACAAGAGAATCTAAGCCAAAATGGTAAAACTATTTCCTAGGTTTTATGTTGAAATTGGCTTAAATTTTGACATAACTCGTAAAAGTGGTAGGCCAAACTTATTCTTAGACAAATTTTTAAATATCGCTATATTTTCCCTAGAATGTGAAAAAAACCACCGTTTTTTAGCAATTATCCGTCGGAAAAACTATCTCCTCCTAGGAAAATTTATTCAATTTGTTTTCTATGTAATTAACATTCAAAAAACCACTGAAACACTGATCAGAAAATTGGCTCACGTCAAGATGATATTTTGACGTTTTAGTTGTTAATTGAAGCAAACGTAATTTTTTTACTTAATTTAAAAAAAATACTTAGAAACAAATTTGTATGATGATTTTTGTCGGTAGTACACTTTGTTATCACCCTTGGTCATTTGTGATGCCTCCAAGGCGTCATAAAACTAGCTACCAGTACCCTTAAGTCGGGCAACAGATTTTTGTTCGATTTCAATCTATCAAAGATGAATTTAAAAATATTAAAATTAATCAGTTTTCATATTTTCAAATTTTTTTTTCGTTCAGATTTTATACAATTCATCCGAGTATTTTAGCCTAATCTTGGATAAGTAATTGTTACAAGAGCCTTTTTAAGTTCCTGGACAAGGTGATCATAATTATTGCAGACAAACCAGCATGGGTGAAGTTCCATGGTGTGTCATCCCAGGATATGTTTCAGTCACTTACCAGGTAAGATAAATGATGAGTGGCATTTTAATGACATGTACTTTGAACGCATCAGATCTGAAAATGTTTGATTTTAGTGGTGTGATATCGAAAGCTGTGAGCCAGCCCCGTCAGTTCTTGGAAGTGCATATGGTTTTTGGATTGAAAATAAAATTTTTAAACATTAGTTGAGGTATAAAGTACGAAATCTTACCGTACATTTTGTGTCTTTAAGGGGGTGGTCGTCACAAAAGGAGGTTCTAGAAACAAATTTATCGCAATAGCTTTTTTATAAAAATATAGACACTTACAAGCAATTTGTTACTCGTTTTATATTGATGCATGGTCAGAAAAGCACTTTTTGATGGCTTCAAAAATATTTTGTACCAAATTTGTATCACAAATAAGTTGAAATTTACCAATTTTTGGAAAATCAAAACACGATTTATAGAAAACGGAGGAAAAGGTTCTGACAAAATGTTCTTTGTTGATCTGCACGTACTTTTCAGCTGCAGATTCATATAAGTTTCGAATGTTTAACTTTAAAATCCAGGAAGTAGATAGATTTTGATCGATACCCCTAAAATAGAGTCAAAATACTGTTTTTGGGGATACTGAAGCCAAATCAAAGAATTTTTTTAAAAATGCTATTATCTGACTCGCCTACGTTCTGTCCAGTTAATTAAAGTCATGAATCATTGCTGTACCTTAAAAACTCAGGGAGGAGATACATTTTAAATAAATAATTCCGTCTTTTTTATAAGCACGTTTCTGATAGGATGAGTCATCCATCACTTTCAATTTTTTTAGGATGCAAGATTTATGTTCAAATATATCCATTATGATGCCCGGGTAATAAAAACTTATTCCCTATTCTTTTAACAGGCAAATAAGTTTTTAGTGTTACCCGGGCATCATAATGGATATCAGAGAGGTATAATTTCGTTCAGCAATTTGTACTTTAGCAACAATTTGCCATGGAAAACCCCTTAAAATGCGACGACCACCCCCTTAATGACAAAAAATAAACCACATATATCTTTAGTCCTATATGAAAGGCAAGTCGTTCAAAATTGTCAATATGACTAGAATTCGTCGCGCTGAGGCAATATCTACTTTAGGTGGCATGCACTTTCATTTCTACTATATTTCTGAAATTCCGTACATAAACATAAATGATGAACTTGACTTAATGTATTTTTACTTTCAAAAAATTCATTATGTTAAATTAATGCTTGAAAATGAATAAACGAAAACGTTCGCATACCCAACAATAAATAAAAATAAATGTTTTTTTGAATTTTTGCGAGTTTGAACTATTTTATATCCCCTATTCACACTTTTGTTAATATTCCGGCCCTGATTAGGAAACGTAGTGTGTTTTTAAGTAGTAGGGCCGGGATATTAACAAAAGTGTGAATAGGGGATATATGAGGCTTTGGTGTAGGGTTTGAAAATTTTTAACACGAAAACAAAAAAAAATGACAAAAAAGGAGTTATTTAAAACGAGTTTCTGGAATTTAAAACTCAATTTTCAAACTTGTGCCTAAAACTTATTTCTAATCCACTAAAGAAACATTTTTGGTAGTACAACTCAAGAACGAAATTTTGGAGACAATTTTGATAGCAATCAAAACACAATTGAATCAAATTATCAAGAAAATTACGATGGTGGTAAAGCTGTTGACAATTATTCACAAGAAAAAACTCGACGACAGCCACAAACCCAAGCACCAAAAATTGAAGTGAGTTCACAAAACAAATTTACCTTTGTATTTTTGATTAAAAAAACTCGTCTTTAATAGTTTGGGCGACGTGAGTTTACGAAATAATAAATTAGTTCGAAAAGACGTTGAAAAACTGCTGGTAAATATAATGTAATTTGCCAATATTGGATAAAGAAAAACGTTAATTTTATTTTCTGTCATAGAATCTAGTTTTATAAAATAGCTTTTATTTTATGAACCACGCTTTTCTCACGTGACCGCTTCCTATCTTGGTATAGATTTGTTTACATGTACAGCTATTATGTTTTACAGCTTTAAAGCTTAAAGTTTTCAATCACAAAACAGGTTAACTGTATTTATCCCCTGGCAGGTGGCACCTTAGGCGTTGTGTTTTGGAACACAGAGACAAACCAAATATGTGGAAGTTTGTTTGGCCATGAAATATCGCAAGTTGCGATTCGCAACAGAACCCAGAAAGTTCAACTTTTTTTTTTTTTATTTTTCTAACATCAGCAACTTAAAATAGAGATTTAAACTTCGTGCACAAGTGAGGGAAGGTTGTAAAAACATCATCATGACCGGATTTTCTATCCTCATCCCCATTTTTTGCCTATATTTTGCTTAAACCTGCGCAAAAAGGGAGTGGAAAACTCACGCAAAAGCCATCCCGTTTACAACCATGAGTGAGGGTTAATAAAACATATTTCGAAATAATTAATAACGTACTGTTTGTGAAGGCTCTGATTAGATTTCAAATATAGTAAAAACAAACCATATTTTCATGATAATAAACTTAAGTTCAATAAACTAAAGTCAAAATTAGTTTTTCCTGGTTACACTACAGTGTAATACACTGTAGATATTAACGATTTCATTTGATTGTGTAGAAAATAAGTAAAAAATATTATGATCAGACTATATCAATGTGAATTCAAAATATATGAAAGAAAATTAATTAGAAGTATCTGGGATTTGATTATACTGTAGGATCGGTTAGGGGTCATTTGCGGGGCATTTTTCCTGATTTTTTTTTTGTTTTTTTCTAGAATCTCCGACGAATTTTAATTTGTTGTTGTTTTTGCCCCGCAAATTTGATGAAAAAATGCACTTTTCGCACCTTTTTGCGGGGAATATTTTTGTTGTTTTTATGTTCGGAAAAACTAAGAATAAATGGGTTTTGGTTGATTTTCTGAGGCAAAACTTTTTAGACGTGAATTATTATTCGTCGGAAATGATTCTAGAATCTGGACTTAAATTAAATATTTTTCGATTTAATTTGTGTTCAACAGATAAAATTTTTTCTCAAAATGAGTGAATTAGTGTGTCACCTGTCGATTTCACCGAGAAAAAAGTTTAGAATTAAAAAAAATTAATTTTTAGCAAAAAATTGGCGTATGACGTTTCGAAATTTTAACTTCCTGGTGTCCAAAATATAAACCGGCTACTAGGAAACCGTCTGTAAAACCGGAAGTTGTCGAATTTTTGGGAGATCGCAATTTTTGAAAAGAAGGTGGTAATGAAGCTGTATGCCAATTTTTAGAAATTCAAAAATTGATTTTTTTTTCGGCCGGCAATTTCAAACTGAAAAAAATGAGATTGGCACTTTTCCATTTTTTTTTAAAGTTTCAAATCGACATTTCTCCAAGAATATATATATATGATATATATCCCCTTATCACCTTTTGGTTAGAATGCGTAGCCATTGAGAATTTTCACTCCGCGGTAGTGCTCGGAAAAGAATCCTGTCTAAAAAATAAGAGGGCGAATGTAGGCGAAAATGTATAGATTGATCGCTAGTTAAACGAGAATGATCGGGAGTCAGCGCGTAGGTTAAATGTGGAAAGTTATCGTTCAGCCCGCTGCGCCCTCTAGGGGCTTAGTCGAAATATTTGAAAGAGAGAAAGACTCTTTCTGAAATAGCCTGCTAACAATTTAAATGCGTAATAGCCTTATCCTTCTTTAGCTCATAAATTTTATTCAAATGTCCCCATTATTTGTAACTTTTAAGAAAGCTTATTTAATTGTCTTAAAATGGATCTTAATAAATTTAACAAAACTTNAAGTTTTGTTAAATTTATTAAGATCCATTTTAAGACAATTAAATAAGCTTTCTTAAAAGTTACAAATAATGGGGACATTTGAATAAAATTTATGAGCTAAAGAAGGATAAGGCTATTACGCATTTAAATTGTTAGCAGGCTATTTCAGAAAGAGTCTTTCTCTCTTTCAAATATTTCGACTAAGCCCCTAGAGGGCGCAGCGGGCTGAACGATAACTTTCCACATTTAACCTACGCGCTGACTCCCGATCATTCTCGTTTAACTAGCGATCAATCTATACATTTTCGCCTACATTCGCCCTCTTATTTTTTAGACAGGATTCTTTTCCGAGCACTACCGCGGAGTGAAAATTCTCAATGGCTACGCATTCTAACCAAAAGGTGATAAGGGGAATCCCCTTAGGGGATATAATATATCCCTTTATCACACTTTTGTTAATATCCCGGCCCTGATTAGCAAACGTAGTGTGTTTTTAAGTAGTAGGGCCGGGATATTTACAAAAGATTGATAAAGATCAATCGCTAGTTAAAACATACTGCTAAGTATCAGTTGAAAAAGAGAAAAAATTTTGGGCTCAAATACGACTTTATACGTCCAAAATCATTCAAATTTGACCGATCAGAAGCCCGGATTCAAAAATTTTAGAGAAAGTTGACAAATTTGTATGGAAAATCTAAAATATAACGTATGAGATAAAGTACCATAATATAAAGTATGAGAACTTTTTATAAAAGCTTTTATTAGCTCTTAGATGTAAAACTTGGGCTCTTTTTCCTCACTGAGGTTTTTTATCGAGCTTGTCTAATCTTCCCCAAACCTGGTCCTTGTCCAAAATATTTTTGCTCAAAAATTTTGACCCATAAAAGTTTCGATGAAAAAAAACATTTATACTTTTGAGATTCCTGACAGAATAAAATATTGACTGTGGACAGCTTAGAGTCCAGAGTTTAATTAAAATCATAAAATTTTCTTGAGATTTCTTCCAGTGATGAAAAGCGATAGACCAGTTTATTACATGAAATCGTTTCAGTTTTTTTTGCTGAACAGGGCGATAAACATGCAACGCCATACACACGTTTTTTCTTCGACGCTGAATCAACAAAAACAAACAGATAATTATTTCTAGGATGTGACTATTAGGCAAACATTTAACAAAATCCGTAAAGGGGGAATCGTAAAAATTTGACCTTAAGGGGGTTGTGGGTGCTAAATGTTTGAAATATGCAAGCAATTCAAAGTGGCTTTTATTCATCACATGACAAATTTTTCGAAATAATTAGCAATATATTTGGTCCGCCTACTCTTCACGGTTCGCTTAAACACAAAACAGTTTTTAATTGTTGACGGTCAAGGTAATTAGGTGCTTGTTTATAAGTGCTTTATTTTTGTTCTCCATCGACGAAAATTTTCTACATGCTGCATACAAATGTGATGCAATTTTCAGGGGTTGTTGTCCAGTTGAACGCCAAAAATTTGGCTTTTTGATATTTTCAATTTTCGGT
>SCLH01000459.1:34539-46149 GCA_004367855.1 Oikopleura vanhoeffeni | reverse complement strand
TCAATCTCGCTCAAATTAAAAATTTCAATATTAAAATTTTAATTTTAAAATTCAGGGTATTTTAGACCAAAAGGAAGAAAATTTTTTGACTTTATTTTTCTGAAATTTTTTAAGAATAAATCAATTTAAATCTAAGGATATTGAATTTCAAGACAGCATATTCTGACCACCAGATGCCGCAATTTGTTTTATTGTCTTTAAAATTGAATTTTTTCTCTGTAATGACCATGTTCATTATAAAATAAAATATAATAGACGTTTCGCGTTTTATTGCATGATCAAATTGAATTTTACATGCATTTTAAACCCCTGAATGCCATTGATTACTTTTTTGTACCGTCCGCTCTAAAAATAAAAATTATTTGAAAAAATGTTTTCAGTCATAATTCTTACAATTCTACGGAACTTTTGAGCCATATCTATTACGGCACTGGCTGGGGGTTTTGTGTCACTTTTTTAGTCAAAATTTTTATATAATTCGACTTTTGAAAACGATTCATCGGATTTAGTTGTCAGATAGCTCAAACTGAGCACAAATATCTAATGAAAAATAAAATAAAAATGGTCGAAATCGGACCATTTTATTTTTTCTGAGATTACTGAAATTGTGTAACTATAAGTTTTTGTAAAATAAAATTGGAAACGATGGTCTGGTTCGGACCATTTTTATTTTATTTTATTCACTAGATATTGGTGCTTAGTTTGAGCTATCTGAGAACTAAATCGAATGAGTCGTTTTCAAAAGTCGAATTATATACAAATGTTGGCTGAAAAAGTGGCATAAAAGCCCCAGCGAGTGACGTGATAGATATATCCTTTGTTCACACTGACATATTCGGCCAAGCTGAGCCACCTACTTAAATTGACATCAGTGTTGACAGTGGATATTTTTATAGTAAACTTTGATGCAGTTTATACAGTTGAAACCAAAAATTAAATCTGGAGATAATTTATTTATCAACATTAATAATGTTACATGATGTAACTTACATCATATGAAACTGTTTATTATGCAAAATAACTGAACTGCAACGGAACGTTTGATTTCTAAGCAGGAAATTCCTATCCTATGATTTCAATGATTTTAGAAAATAAATTAGAAGGTTAGAACTTGGTTTGTAACTATTTGCCCTGCATTTGACCATGATTATTTGTTATTTCATAATGACAGTTGTCAACGAGAAATAAGATTCTAAATTTTTCTTTAAAACCATACTTGTTAAACGATGTCATTTTCAGAATCTGATCAAAATACTCTGTAAACTTTACAGTCTGTAAAGTTATATTTGTATTACAAATTTTGTAATAAATATTGTTGAACAACAAAGTTTTTGGTGATATTAAAATTTTGGCGATATTGGCACTTTCGGCGATATGGAGTCAGAAATAAAAAAAAATTGTTCAAAATGGAAAAAACGCGTAGGCGTTCAAAATGTCGAATGAGTCATATCACATTGTCAACAATTTGTCTAAATTGTATAAAGAGTTTAACAGTAGGTTCGAATGAATTTAATCAGCAAAAACGTAGAATTAAGAACTCCACCGGACGCAATCAGATAAAAGTTGATAAGAGTAAATTTCGGAAATTCAATCTTAAAAATGACGTCATTCATGACGCCCACAAAGTAATTTGCAATGTAAAATCTCAAAAAAATTGGCGCTGGAAGTATTAAACTAAAAATTGTGAAATTTCGTAGGTATTTTTCGACGATTTCGGCGATATTGGGCCGGCAATAGCGCCCCCTGTAGTCATTTTTCGTCGAAAGACTTATTCTGTTTCAGATTTTCAACACTGACTTGTCATAAAACTTCGACATAATCATCTGGCTTATATCGATTTTTTTATACAGCCTGAGTTTTCTCGTTTACTGCGTTTTTATTCCGCAAAAATACTCGATGGTGATTGGTCAATATCCGAAATACCTGTTTCTGATTGGTTAATTTTTGCGGAAAGAAAAAAACGCAGTAAACGAGAAAACTCAGGCTGTATATTCACCAAATCAGTAGACGAAGGTTAGTTGATGAAGCCTATAAATTATTTTTGAACTTTCATTTCTCACCAACATGTTTTTCATGGACACTATTTTGGAGATTAAAGTTCATTTTTAATTTGAACAGAATTGTTCTGAGTTGGAACTTATAACTCTCTCTCTTGGCATTTCATTAAAACGAACGTATGTTTATTGTGAAAAAGGTCTGTTTGAAAATTCAGCAAAGATATGGATTAAAGAGATGTTTTAGGGAGTAGTGTCCGCAAAAAAAAAGTTTTCTGAAATTTTTTTCTAGGACTAATTAGGCCAAAACAATACGATTGGTCGTGGTCTGACAGCGATCCGATAAGCCGTTTAGCGCTAGAGAACTCCAGATGCCAAAACAGAGGCCCATAAAGATACGAAACATTAAAGCATGCTGTTATTAATAATTTTTTGCGTTCTATTCGAAAAAATAATTTTCGAAAATTTCCATCAAAATTTCAAGATTTTTTCAAAAAATTTTCTAAATCCGAGATTTTCAAATTGCCAGGAATGACCTCATATGACTATCAAACAAATCAGAATTATTTTTTAAGAAATCTGTTTTATTTAGTTTTTTTCTGAATACACCTAGAGGCGCTAGAGAGCAAAATATAAATATTTTTAAATTTCAAAATAATTTATTTTTAAATTTGGAATCATAGTTGTTGGAAATTGGGATAACAGGAATTTAAATGTTGAAAAATAAATCAAGATAAAATGAAATTTAAGAAATTCAAGCATCTTGAAGCTCAGTTAGTTCGTTTTCTTGATTTTTTCCCCTGCTTTGTAAGCTGGAATAGTATCTGAATGTTGAACTTGGTTTGAAACTCGGTTGAAATCAACCATTTTTCGTTTATGACGTGTTTTTTCAGACCAAATAATTGATTCTTCAGCTTTTCGAACTAACCGAGTTCCAGTTTGTTGACTAATATTCCAGCCTTCTATTTCTATCGATGAATTCACAGCAACTATTAATCCTTGTTTTCCATCGTTATAATTAATAACACT
Source organism: Oikopleura vanhoeffeni (assembly GCA_004367855.1). NCBI lineage: Eukaryota > Metazoa > Chordata > Appendicularia > Copelata > Oikopleuridae > Oikopleura > Oikopleura vanhoeffeni. The sequence continues at coordinate 43,126 of SCLH01000459.1, read as the reverse complement.
AACTGCAACTCTTGCTTCAGTTACTCTGGTTCGTACATTATGACTAGTGTGTTTATCATAGTCACGAGTGAATTATGATAAGCTTCGTTGTGAGAAGTACATTTTGTAGTAAAATACGGTTCGATAAAATTCAAATTTACAAATTCAGCATCAAAGTTTTTTTTAATTTTTCGATTGATTTTTTTTTCACTGTGGTCAAAGTTATGAGCTCTCTACCGCTGAAATGGTTCATAAAATTTCTTTCAGACCCCGCTCAATCAAATTTTGGCTCACATTAGGCTTAATTTGTCCAAGGAAATGTTTTGAGAGAAATTTTTTTAGCGGACACTACTCCCTTTAAGGAGGTTGTAAGTATGAATTGCAAGCACTTTTGATTGTTCATTAATATTGAAATGAGGCAGTTACAAATTGAATAAAATAGTGTGAATATGCTTGTCATTTTATTATGTTTTCACTTTCTGGAATTCTCAAGACCAGGTCTTTCTGTTATTTATCTCAACTAAAGTGACTTTATAGTAAAAAAGCTGTCCGAAGTTTGGACTCCAAATATTTCATATCCTTTTTCCAACGGAACTCCATCCGAAAAACGTTAACTACTAGCGCGTGTTCGAATCCCGCTGATGTTGTCTTACTGATTGTCTTGAGTATGATTATAGGCAAGGGTGCTTGATATTGAGACCGCTAAATTTGATCGGTGTGTAATCACTCAAGCAATCACTAAGACAATCCCTTAGTCAACATCAGTGAGATTCGAACACGCGTATTTGGCATTTGAAAACTACACATAGGCTATGTGACATAGGCTGTTATCGGTTTTTCAGCATTGGAAATCTATGATAGTTATGAAAAAAGTACATTTTGTTCAAAATTCAATTCAAAGATCAACGAAAAAATTTCGAAATGACTAACTTCAAATAACAAAATAATGTCATCAGTGCGGCAGCGTTTTCTCGCGAAGTTTCTCGTTCCAACGCAAAAATTTATTTTCTGTTTGATCAACTATTTTTGAAGTTACACTTAAAATTTGAGAAAATGCCATTTTTCACGAAAGTAACTGTTTTTGCGCAAAATGCCATGAAATCGTTTTGTGGAGCTGTGTAAACTGCACTTAAATAAAAGCTTTCGCAAAGGCAACTTTACTCCAAATAAAATTATTTCAAAAAAATGCCGCTTAGATATATTTTTGACTTTGAAAATCTAAAATAAGCTTGAATGTAAACTATTTGAACACATTACTTTAGAGAGTCATTTTGGTTCGGAAAAGATATAATGCAATGTTTTCTTTCGCGAAACTCGCTGGACCAGAAATAAACCCAAATTGAGATCGTTTGCAATTTTCAAACATTTTATCTCGGCCTTAAAAGGGGATAGGTCGCTGAAATTGACGTTTATCGATGATTTATTAGCGATACAGGGCTTTTAATCACATAAATGATGTGAGATTATACACCTTATGAAACCAGTGACCTCATCAGACCAGCGACCTAGACTCCCTTTATCGATCAAATTTTCAAGGTTGAATAATTTTCGAGTCGATTTATTGGTCTCCAAAGGTTAAGTTGTTCTTCATAAAAATTATTTCACCAAAACAATATCATTTCACCAATGGAACTCCATCTCAAAAACGTGTAGTATCTCTATAGCGCGAGTTCGAATCCCATTAATGTTGTCTAAGTGATTGTCTTAGTGATTGCTTGAGTGATTACACACCGATAAAATTTAGCGGTCCCAATATCAAGCACCTTTGCCTATAATCATACTCAAGACAGTCACTAAGACAACATTGTGAAATTCGAACACGCTCTTTAGAGATAGTAAACGTTTTTGAGATGGAGTTCCGTTGGTAAAAAGATATAAGATTATCTTACCAAACTTTTCAAAATTGTTCTCACCATATATCTAAAATCCTCAAATCAGGTCAGTTTCTTACTTTTCGACGATAAAATGCATGTAAATTTAAATAATCAATTTTTAAAATTTGTTCTGTAATAGTGTACCCCCACATCTATCAGAATAATGTAAAATCCGGGTTCCCTATGCATTGCACTGCTAAGTGTGCCTCAATAAAAACAAGCCAAAAATATCACTTAACATTTGAACTTCACACTATTGTTAATTTAAGTAGTTGAATACTACAAAGCTACTACTTACTCTCACTAAAAACATTACCAATAGTCTAAACAAGGTATACATAAACAAGGCATATATATATTGTATATATTGTTTCTCAATCAACTGTGTAATTTTGGCTACAAGAGGCAAAAAAAACTTATTGAACTCAAAAAATGAATCGTGTTTGTTTTGTTCGATTTCAGACCGGGTTTAACAAGAAATTGTTTTGTCCAATTTTATCTTTATCGAAATTTTAGCATTTATTTTTTGAAATATTTTTAACCGATGTTTTTACAGAAAAAACTCAAAAGCAAAAAATGTTCGCTCTTTAAATGACCAGAAAACACAAATCAGTACCAGATTAGTTAATCGAATCCGTACCCATTTTTTACTCTCTAATTTGTCTATGGAACAAAACTAGCTTTCAGGGCCATAGGCAACACCATACTTACTACGGCAATATGCGACACCCTTGGTCAAAAGATCGTGTGTTGCCTTTTACCGCGGCATTCCGTCACCCACTGTACACAAAATTAGCTTGAGAAAATTTGACGTATGATCACGTCATAAACCGGAAATGCTCCGTCTGTTACCATTTCGTTTCCATCAAGTTAACTGAATTGCAATAAATCTAGAGACAATCTACTTCAAATTCAACCAAAATCTAGGGAGGAATAGGCTTTTGCGCAAGACCCTCAAAATCAGTTCAAAAAACGTTTCTTGTCAATTCTGGATAGAATTTTATTTAAAAATTTTGAAAACGATAGTGACAGACCTGCATGTAAGATATTCGTTCAACTATTACATTGTATTTAACTATTGGGTTCCACAATGTGTAGTTTCAGATATTTGCCCTAAAAAAACACAAAATCGTGTTTTCGAGTAGCACCTCTACAGTCACGGTCTAGTAGATTCACTTGATGTCACATTTCTAGCCTACCCCAAGCCTATGTTTGCAATCATAACACATGACAATGAATAAAATGAAAAATTAAAAAATATCGTCAGAAATGAAAAGACGAAAATGTTAAATATAAACGATATAATCGAATTTAGAGTGGCCGCGGTCTGAAGCATTTCTGGGAAGGGCTAAAAATCAGAAAAAATCGAGGAAGCCATTTTGTAGGAAATTTACGGAGATTATTTTTTGAAATTTTCGAAAAAAAAATTCTAAACTTTTGGCGGTCCTGATTGGCCGAAAAAAAAAGTTGCTCAAAGTACTTTTTGACCCCGGAAATGGAATTGCAGGATTAAGTTACACCGAAAAAGTACTTTTCTTTTTTTTCAAATGGAAAAGGGTCTTTAGGGGGTCAAAATTTGCAAAAATCGTCATTTTTTAACAATTTTTTTTTTTTAACAAAATTCTTCCCGACAAATCTAGTTTTGATATGCCCTGTAGCCCCGACTGTGTCTACATATTAACGCAAAAATAAACATTCGTTGGCCTGGGCTAAAAAGTTAGGACAGTTTAAGTAAGACAGGTTGCCGAAAATCGAATTTTTCCAGATTAGTGATAAATATACTCAAAAGATGCGCAATCATCGACTTTGTGGAAACAGTATTAGCAACTATAGGTCTGAGACAACCACAAGTGGTGCTAGAGCCAATTTAATTTTTGTTATTTTCAACAAAATCTATTTTTTGAATACATTTTGAAGCTTCAAAACAATAACAAAAATAAACAATCTGTCCTTGTATCTCGGTCAATGATTAAAAAAGGATTCAAATTACAAACATTAAAAATTTTGAGTAAAACTATGTAATTTAACGTCGCAACGAATTTTTTCGTGAATTTCCAAGTTTTTGGGATTTTTTTCGGGTTTTTTCAAAATATTTTATACTCAAACCTTATTTTCCCGCATATACAGGATCTTTTACGGTGATAAATAATTAGTACAATATTTCTACACAAATTACAAATAATCCTGTCACCAGGGAAATTTTTTTTAATAATTATTTTCAAAATAAGGTTAAAATTAGGACATTGAACCAAAAACCTTAACTCGTAGACTTTAGACATGAATCTGTACCCAGACTCGATTTTAGCCAACTAGTTGCCTCACTTTTAAATCGGCCATAATTAGTAAAGTTTCATTATCAACATTCATTTTTCAATAGCTTAAAATAATATTCAGCCCATTTGCAATAAAATTAAAATAAAAATAAAAAAATTCCGATGAACAAAAAGCATTTAATGGGGATGAGAAAAAAAATTCGCGAAATGTACCCCAGTGACGGGCAACAGTGCAATAATCATACGAATTTAAACGTTTATTTATATTTTGAACTACTGTTTAGTTAACTTCAAAGGGTTTTCCTTAGTTCCATTTAACAATTATTATATGTTTTCATCAAAATTCTCTCGTAAATTGACTCTGAAATTATTGTTTAATATCATTTGTTGTTCTACAACCAGAGACGAAGTCACGCCTACGCGTACTCGCAAACCTTTTTGATTCTAATTAATTAATTTTTCGGAAGTTTTGGCTTCTAGAGGTGCTCTATTCTAACCGGAGGCCAATTTTCACAAACAATACAAACAGAATCTTGAAATTAAAAAAAACCCAATCGGTAATTATTCATTTTTCTCACCTTCTCTCTCGCCTACGCATTCTTTTGTCATTCAGCATTTCCGAAAGCTATGACTTCTTGGGAGATCTGGCTCTATTTAAACTGGAGGCCATACTGTAATGCATTTAGAGTCTTTAGAAATTCGTTACGATTCTTTTGAGGGGTCTTTCGCATTGATTTGAGTACTTTTGAAAAAAATATATGGTACCAATGTACAGTAATTTGAAAAAGTACTCAAATTACGTCAAAAAAATTCCAGGTCAACTTCAAACGTTTTTAAGACTTTTCTCATTACAGGAAAGTCTGAATAAAAATCACGTGACGAAAATAACCAAAATAAAGTTTTAAAATATGTCATAAATAAATCCTTATTTCTTGAAATAATGATCACGTGACGTGTTTGGAAAATATTATTATGTTCAAAACTCTTAAATTAGGTGTGTATTAGTCCTCAACTTTTCGGCGTAATTGAGTACTATTTGGGTACTTGGGCCAAAACCTCATTTCTTAATTTGAAGGTCACGTGATCGTTTTCGGACTTGAGTGTAATGTAAAAAAGTCTTAAAAAACTTCTAAGGAACCACTTACTTCTTTCAAAAATTGATTTAAGCAATTTTTGGAAAAAAACAGTACTACTTTACCAACCTTATTCCTTAAATATACGGTCACGTGATCATTTTGGGGCTATAGTGTAATGGGAAAAAAGTCTTAGAATTTTTTTCTGATCACGATGAAAGGTTTAATTTTGTGATTTAAAAAATTTTTGCAAAAAATAAGTACTGTAATACCAGTAAAAATTTCAAAAAAAAAACGCACAACGTCATTTTGTTTCAAAGTTTATCGATAACTTTATAATTGATCTTGTCATTAATGATTAAGCGTCGTAAAATGCGATTAAATGGTGTGCGGCAAATAGTTGGCTAAAATCGAGTCTACGAGTTAAAAACTGGTTGTTCCTGTCTTGATTGGTCGGTATTGTGTGGAATAAAATTAACTTTTTTTTCTGACTAATTATGTTGATTTTTAGACAGCTTATTTTTTTGGGTCAAAATTTCACTCATGGAGCCCTAAAAAGCAGTATCTTGGAAATCAAAGAAAAAAAATTATAAGAACAAAAATGAAGAACCTGTCCTAATATCTCGGTCAATGATTAAAAAAAAGTTCAGAATCACAACCACCAAAATATTTGAGTGAAATTATGTAATTTAACGTCAGAACGAATTTTTTCATGAATTTCCAATTTTTTGGGATTTTTTTCGACGGGATTTTGAAAAAACTTGGACTCGAACCTTATTTTCCGCATNATTAACAAAAATCTTGACAAGTTCAAGTGATAAATACTTTTATTTATTAATTTGAGAATTTTGTATATTTGAGAATTTTAAGCCTGTATGTGACCTTCAACTTGACTTCTTATTCGAAATATTTGATTTAAAAAATGAAATTTTTAACAATAGATATTCTGCATCTGCGTGGGAAATACATGCAATTATAAGATAAAACAGTTAAAATTGTTAAATTTTTTGTGTTCAAACATTTTCGCGATTATTTTTTTTATTATTTAACTTTTAGAAGTAATTGACTTTGGTAACGACAGTAAATATTATTTATAAGTATTATTTTCAACTAATTTCTCCACACCTGTGCAGCATGTTCCATTACTACTGCACATCTGTGTTTTGAAACACAGGTTGCGCAGATACATGGAGATTCTACTTCTTTGATATTTCTGATGGATTATGAAGTTACTTTTATGACTATAAAAATGAAATGTCATAATTCCATCAAAAAAAACAAATTTAAGGGGTGAGGTGTCGTATTTTTTTGAGCCCTTTTAGAATTAATTTATGATAAATTAATATGGTTATGACTGAAGTTGCACCTTACCCAATCATGTGAATTTTATTTTTTTCACAACAAATCTAAAACAATTCTAGAATTTTCAAAATTCGATATTTTTTTGCTTTAACCGCATAAAACCGGTATTCCCAACCATGATATGAACATCATTTTATTGTGAATCTGAACCATCGAAAACGATGCATGACATTAAAATTATCGGAAATGTCTTAATCGAATTCTAGAAATTAAATATTTTTAAGCCAAAATGTTAAACCTAATTATCCGAATGTGACGTTGGCTTGGTTAAAATTTTTGCTTAGCTTAAGCCAACTTTTTGATCAATGAAATCGTCAGCTTCAAGTTTGGTGGTAACTTTTTGTCCGATCAGACGAACTTTTTTTTCGAATTTTTTTCATTTCCCGGTCTAATCCAGGTCAATTATCTAGAATCTAGAATATAAATCAAAAATTCTTCCGGCCACATTGACCTTATTATAATTTATCTACTTATCAAAAAACGGTGAAGAACCTGTCCTAATATCTCGGTCAATGATTAAAAATAAGTTCAGAATCACAACCACCAAAATATTTGAGTGAAATTATGTAATTTTACGTCAGAACGAATTTTTTCATGAATTTCCAATTTTTTGGGATTTTTTCGACGGGATTTTGAAAAAACTTGGACTCGAACCTTATTTTCCGCATTTACAGGATCTTTTGCGATCAAAAATGATTCAGTTAAATATGTCCAAACAAATTGCGAATAATCCAATGTCCAGGGAATTTTTTTCCATATTTAACTTCAAAAAACTTTGTAAAAATTAATGTTTTTAATTTGACAGTTTTTTGAACAGCTTGCAAATCTTTCCGTTATTTTAAAGCAGATATAATTCAAAATTTAGAATAAGCCTGATGTTTTCTTCACAGAATTAAATTCCTGGAAAACATATAATGTTTTAGAAAATTTCCAACGTTATAAAATACTGTGAAATTTAAAGAAAAGTCTGAAAATTTTAAAAAAGTTGTTAAATTTTAAAAAAATCAATTTTTTTGAAATTTGACAATTATTTGACAAAATTTGTAAATTTTCAATAAAAATTTTACAACTTTCTTTAAAAATTTGCCGATGTATTTTCAAATTTGACATTTTTTCAAAATTTGACATTTTTTTAAAATTTGACAGTTTTTTTCAAAATTTGACAATTTTTGTAATAATTTGACAATTTTTGTAAAACTTTAACAATTTTTGTAAAATTTTGACATTTTTTCAAAATCCGACAATTTTTTCAAAATTTGACTGTATTTTTTGAATTTTCTATTTTTTTTAGAAATGTGACAATTTCTTTTAGAAATTTGCCAATTTTTATTATGCATTTGCAGAGAATAAATAAAAAAAATTATGTTCAGAATCAAATAATTAATTTATTACAGTAAATTATTGAATTGACGAAGTAATGACAAACAATTGTCTTGACCTTAAGTCACGGAAATCGATACATAATTATGTTGATTTTTGGCCCGCTCATGTTTTTTGGGTCGAAACTTCACTCATGGATCGGTAAAGAATATCTTTGAAGTCAAAGAAAAAAAAATTGTCAAATTTTGAAAAAAACTGTCAAACATTTGAAAAAAATAGTCAAATTTGAAGAAAATTTGAAATTTTCGAAAACAATTTACAAATTTCTAAAAAAAATATCAAATTTTTATAAAAAGTATTTAAAAATGGTCAAATTTTCAAAAAAATTGTCAAATGCATAATAAAAATTGGCAAATTTCTAAAAGAAATTGTCACATTTCTAAAAAAAATAGAAAATTCAAAAAATACAGTCAAATTTTCAAAAAATTGTCGGATTTTGAAAAAATGTCAAAATTTTTCAAGAATTGTAAAAGTTTTACAAAAATTGTCAAATTATTACAAAAATTGTCAAATTTTGAAAAAAAATTGTCAAATTTTGAAAAAATGTCAAATTTGAAAATACATTGGCAAATTCTTAAAGAAAGTTGTAAAATTTTTATTGAAAATTTACAAATTTTGTCGAAAAAGTTGTTAAATTTTATAAAAA
>SCLH01000459.1:0-16347 GCA_004367855.1 Oikopleura vanhoeffeni | reverse complement strand
AGAAATTAAAAGTGCTAGAAATACGCAAGAAAAATCCCAAAGCTACTGGGGCCGTTATTTTGAAATTATTTTATGAAGAAACTGAGCGAAGTATCACAGACTCGACTTTAAGAAGAATCATAAAAAAGCAAAAAAATATAATAGCATCTAAGGAAAGTGGTTGACATGCACTTATAATCGCAGAGAATATTTCCAGAAAATGTCTCAACTTTTATTTTCAAACGAATGAAATAAATAGCTATCGTGAAAAAATTGCCTATGAAATAATTGCTGGGAAATTATTTTAACCAAAATTGTGTGCAGATTTTTGAGGCAAATCAACTGTACTAGATAAATAGAATAAAACGACAAATTAATTGAATAGTTTTGTCATTCATAAAAATTCTCAAATATGCCTATATTTTGGATTTTCGAAAACGCCTATCTTTTTGCCTAGGAAGTTTTGAAAAAAAANAAAAAAAACCCTATCTTTTGCCTTTCGTCTATCCGCCAGAAAAGTTTTTTCGCTCAAAACCTTCACCTATTAGCCGGATTTCCCCTATCCGCCGTACCCTGCTGTAAAAAGTTTTTTTTAATTCCGGAATCTTCAGAACTAGCTCTATAATAATGTTATTTTAGTTGTCAAAATTAATTTGAAATGGCTTGCAATTTTCCAACATTTTACACCCACTACCCCCTTACATCTTCCATCAAAAATAGTTTGAAGAAAATATTAAAATACCTAACAATTTATCTCACTATCTTCTTAAGGGTAGTGATCATTTATATAACACAAATACAAAATGATTCAAGTTCAGAAACTCGCTGCGCTATTAATTGATCATAAAAATTTCAATCCAAACATCCAGACAGTAAATATAACATTTTAACCATCTTGGAAAAAATGAAGATATGATGACCATTACAGAAAAGACATCGAAACACAATTCTACACAGAGAAAATAAAAATAAAATTATTTTCGAAAATAAGAAGAAAAAAAATAGGTAAGCAAACAAAATTTATTGGCTTATGATAAGGGGTAGAATTGTCTGGAGGCAATGTTAAACGATCACGAACTAAAAAAAGGGATCGTTTTGGATTTATACCGCCTGAGTTTCTAGTTGCGTCGAGACCGAAAGTGAAACGTTAAAAATGATACTAGGCTAGAATATTATTATTTATTCAATTTTCTGAACATTATTATCATTGGATCCCGTTTAGAATTCTCTATATTTTTCAATTTGCAAGGTAAAGCTTAATATGGCTTTGTTAACGGCTATATATCTAGGGTTCGGACCGGAGAAAATTTGAATCTTTCAACAAATAAATTTAACTTAAAACAAAATAAAAATTTTAATGTAGAATTTGAAAACTAAGAAAATTATCAAAATAAAAATTTTCATCTCGCTCAAACTCGCCCAAAACTGAAATTATTTTTATTGTAAAAATGGGGTACGGGACAACTCTGCACGGTTTTTAAATTTCGTTTCAAAAATGATGAGAGAGCAAAGAAGAGCGATTATCTCGGACCGAGATTCTCGGGCTGCTTTCAAAGCATGTGGCCATGACGTTTAAACTTTTTGTTAAGATTTATTAAATTCTTAAGAACATGTATCGTAGATGTTTTTCATATTTTATTTATCATTTGATTATATACTGTACTGAAAGATGACTTAAAACGTCGAAATTAATATACAATTAAGAAAAACTATATGTATTTATTAATCTAAAAAATCAATGAAAATTGGAAAAATTAGTGATAAATAATTAGAAAAACTGATTTCAATTTAGAAAACAAATAAAAGTACTTTTATTGTATTTTTTTGTCAACGAAGACTCAAATTCGAAGTTTTAAGGTCTAAGTGGTTTCCGTATTTTTTCGCTCAAAAACATTATAAAATTAACTGGTAATAAGAGGATTATCTCCCATTTGTATCAAAAATATTATACACTCGCGAGAAAAATTTCTGATGCCCATTTATCGAATTAATTTCGATCTTCACTGATTTTTAGAGATTATCTGCGCTATGAAACGAAGGACAGAACTCGCAGATTTAAAAAAATATGAAAAAAACTGCACAAATCTAGTGAAAACTAAGCCTCAAGACACTTTGTTAATTATGTGAAAAATGAAATGATAAAAAATTCTACAGACTTCGTATTGAAATAAAACATAGATTTGAAAAGTTTTTTGTGGCAAACGTAATCAACGATCATTAAAGCATATGTGATAGCTGATACGTTAAGTTTTTTTTGGCAGATAATTTCACCAAATTTATCTTGCAGGTTGACCTCTAATTCCACATAAGAAGCAATAAATACAATATCTCTTTATCACACTTTGGTTAGAAAATGATGTTGGGAGATTTTTCAAGGTTTAAATATACTAGAAAAATCTCCCAACAGCATTTTCTCATCAAAGTGTGATATTTAAGTGTGATAAAGGGATATTTTACAAACTGCAATTTCTGATATATTATTTTTTATAATGTCTTTTGGCTGATTTTGGTATTAATTATTTTCGCCCTGAGGCCATTTTAATTGAATTTAAAGTCAAATTTTGCATCATTGAACAAAGAATTGTAAAATTTTATTACGGCCGAATTTTTGTGTTGGCATCATCTTGAAAAATCTATCTTTAATATTTAATATAAAGTTATTTTTTGGTTGGAATACGGTATTATTTAAGAGTTCGATGACAAAAAAAGATTCTTTGGTGATCGAATCAGTAATCTCAGCTGCTGGTGGAATTGGTTACCATCAGAAACGTGTTTTAAAAATTCAGGGAAATTAAAGTGATTTTAACTATTCTTATTTTTTATTCTAGATAATTTGAAAAATGTGACTGGGAGACACCATTTCCCTTTATCACACTTTGGTTAGAATGCGTAGCCACAACGTTAAAATCACACGTTAAAAGGAGTAGTGGCTACGCATTCTTACCAAAGTATGATAAATGGATATATCGGTTGGTTAAATACGTATTAAAAAAGTAAAAAGATGTAAAAAATGAAAACTAAGAAAAATTACAAAAAAAAAATACATCAATGAATTATAAAACTTTGAAAAATTATAGAATAATAAAAAGACTATGATCGAATAATTAAAAAAAAACAATAAAAGATCAGAAAAATCAAAAAATTTTTAATAACATCAAAATTTTAAAAAAATTTAGAAAAAATTGAAATTTTTATTCAAAAATTTTTTAAGATAAAAGTCAAATCTCACTCATCGAAGCTCACTCATTTGAAAGAAATTTCTAACATTATATTTTGCTATATCCGCAAGGGAGTTAACAACATCATAACATATTTCGATGATTAATATTTTGTTTAAATACTGTTGACGCAAATTGCTGCAAAACAAGCTGTAGCATCGGTATGAGTCAATCAACACTCCTTCGAAGTTGAAAATTACTCGAGAAAATATGAAAAAATACAAATTTTAATGTCTTGGAATATTTATTTAATATGTTTAAGTGAATATTTGAGAATATATCAAAGTAGTTCTGTCATAAAACGTCACATGATTAATGACGGAAACATAATTTTTCCCTCAAATTGCATCTTTATAAATAGAATAACTATGGATATGATATCATGCATTAATTTGTCAAATACTAGATTATACAGACGATAATGACTACTGATATTTTCGACATATTTCAAAAATAAATGTTTGCACTGTAATTTATTGACACATTCACTATAGGGACCGTCTCTATGAGAAAGACAAAGTTTAAAATGAAGAATTTTCATCGAAAAAAAAATTGTCTTAAATGAAACTATGGTTTAAAAATAGCAATTTTCATATGTTCAACTCAGTGGCGTATGAGCCTAAATATAACTTTGGCGTTTTTAAATTGACTGGAGGTAAACTTCGGAATTTCAAACTTATCCGATTGACTCGAGTGTACTCAAATGAAAGCCCTGCTTTCACTGATCATCGTCTAACAACTTTCCGATATTCGAAAACTTCCATTGGAAATCTGCAAATAATATTTCGATTTGAAAAATATTTATGAAAAAATCAAAAATTTCAAAATTTCGAAAAAAAATTTTCATTATTTTTTAAAACGATTCAAATCAAATTATATCATTTTTTCGACCGTAAATTAGGTATAACTTTGTGTCCGGGACCTTATTAAAAAATGAACTTTGAATATGTGTTGTATATTTGATAATCGGCTTGATCGGATTCTGGTTAGGCCCTAAGTTGACAATTTGAACTAAATAAAGACATTGTTTGGCACTTTTTGGCAGTACAACTGAAATTATTTTTCACCATTAAGTTCACAGATATGCGGTAAATTGACATTAACTTTGAGATATATTTTTCTGATTTCGAAATACTTAAGTTTTTAACAAGGGGTACTTTATAATGCAGCATATCAATGACAGAAATTAGTAATTTGTTCAATAAGGAAATAATGTTTTATTGATTGAGGGAAGTTTTGTACATTTTTCAAGTTGGTAAAACGTTATTATGCATAAAATTTAAAAATGAATACCTTCGCAAATTGCACTATGAAAATAAATACATGTATTAAATGTGTTTATTTGTATTATTTTGTAAACGGGGAGTATTTAAAAAGTTAATCATATCCCGGAAAAATATAAAGATTGTGGTTTAAAGAACTTCGGCGTCTTCTCGAGTACAAAGTGATAAAAATAAACACAATGTGCTTTAGTAATACAGTTTTACACATTTATTATCGATGAAAAATCAGGTGCATATCGAATATGATGCCCGCGTCCATATAAAATCTTTCCTCTTGTATCTAGATTCTAGATAAATTTGAACCATGTATTAGTCTGACTAATTTAGTCATATTTTCATAACCAATCATTAAAATTTGAAGTTGAACAACACATAAATAGTCGAGCGAGGGTTAAGATTTTGCTATTGTTGTCGAAATAACCTCGACAAAAACCATAAATTTCATTGTATTATGCAACTAACGAATATTTTACTCTATTTCATATGATTTATTCATGGTTTCAAGAAAATTTTAAATAAGAATTCATACCACGAAAACCTTTTCTTTGAAATAAACAAATTTTCAAAAACATTGAAGCCCAAATTCAAATTTTTGTTTAACAGGTTTTTTAGATGTTTAATTTTGGTTGAAACATACATTTTTTTAAATGAAAGTTTTATTAGTCAAAGTATTGAACAAAAAGTAAGCTTTTTGTCCGAGACGATCCGAAACATTCCGGAAGTTTTTTCTAGTACAATTATTATGATTCGTTTTAGTTTGATTCATTTTGAACAATTGTTTAATAATAAAGAAACATTTGTTTATTTCTATGTCGAGGCGATTTTTTGTCGTCTAACAAGAAAATGTTGAAATTTCTGATGCGATTTATTTCAAAAATACCTATGACGAGCAAAAATTGGGCGTAATTAATCAAGACCAAGCAAAATTGCTCATTATCTGAGCAAAAATATCTTGTTAGATGCAGCTGCGTTGTTGACTTAATCTCTGTTTTTGACTGATTTTTAACACATTTTTCGAACTTTAATTCAAGTTTCAATTTGTGGCGCTCGAGAGCTCGATTTAAAAGTGGTTGAAAATTTCACTTTTATCACTTGAAAAAGTTGCAAAAAGTTTTCATCATCTACGCGTAAGAGCATATCGATTACGGGGCTTCCTCGCACATATAAGCCACTTTTTTAGCAAACATTTTTATATTAATCGGCTTTTAAATACGATTCATTCGATTAAGTTCTCAGATAGCTCAAACTGACCACAAATATTCAGTGAATAATGAAATAAAATTGAATAAAATTGGTCCGAATCGGACCATTTTTTAATTCTTCTGAGATTACTGAAATTGTTTAATTATCAGTTTTTGTTAAAAAATTTGGAAACAATGGTCTGATTGGGACCATTTTTTAAATTAATTTTCTCTTAATAGATGTGCTCAGTTTTAGCAGCTATAAGCTATCACAAATTTAGCTATCTAATAACTCAATCGGATGAGTCGTTTTCAAAAGCCGAATTAAAAATGTTAGCTAAAAAGTGGCTAATATGCGCAAGGAGGCCCCGTAATCGATATGGCATATGCTGACTAATAATATAAAATCAAGAACAACAAATCGATAATAAGATTATTCATGTGGATTATAGTTAATAACTTTCAGATTTATTATCAAAATTTGGATAAAATTGCACTTTCTGGAATTTTTATAGTAATTTCCACAATCTTTAACCATAAACAATGTTTATTGCTCGTTAAAATAATTAATTTTTGCACATGTTTATGAAATACATAATTTAATGATTCAGTTCAATCTACTCATCAAAATAATCCAAAAGTGTATTATTCCATTTAGTTTTATTCGAACGATGATATGAACGACTCAGTTCAAATGTGTTACATGGATATCTCACAAATTATACAAAAAAGTGACATTTATTTTATTTACTGCACAAATTTATTTTTGACGAAGTTAAGTTTAAGTTAATCTAATAAATAATCTAAGAAGTTTTCCTGGCCAACCTTAAAATATCCAAAAATACGTTAAGTATGCATGTGAAATAAATTTGAAGTCAGAGGGAGTTATTTTGGAAACAAAAAAACAATTTGAATATTTGCAGATTTTTTGGTTGTCACATGTTTTACACTTCTGCACAATTATAAATATCAGTGCGTCCTAAAGTTTTGCTAATGCATTGCGTGCTTTTTAGTAAAGACTCAAAATTTTTTCGATGAATTAAAAAATCAACCATTGCTGCGGAATATTTTTTCTAATTTTTAGTTTTAGAAATTTAAACGATAAAAATGGCCGCTAAAATTTTTTAAAATTTTCGCCCGATTTTAACTTCGTGATTATTTTTATTAATTTAAACTGGGGTTTTTGGATAAATAGAAAGTTTCGAAATTTTGTCTTGTTCTTCATTTAAGTGTTATGGTTGAACCATACAGTTTTTAAAAACTAGCATTGAAGTCGACGAATCTTTTGAAAAATCATCTTATTTTATTTTTATAACGGCATTTTATAGTTTAACCCTTGGAAGCTCAGCACCACTTTAGTTTGCCACGAGGTATTCAAAAATGGCAATTAAAATTTTCTAGGACTTCTCGTTCAAAAATTATTTTATCTTACTTTTTTAGAGAATTTCTCTCAAAAAACTCTAAAATGCGTGCTGATCAAACAGTTTAAACGATGGATAAAATCTGAGAAACTGAGTTTTTAGGAAAGTCTTTTGAGTATCTTTCAAAAAGATAAAAAAAAAATTTCCACCATTGGAACTCTTTTTATTTTTTTGTGAGTGATTTTTCAATTTTTGAGAAAAATTCGGAAAAAATATGCTTCGATTTTTTCGAAAGTAGGTTTAAATGAAAGCTACGGCAACACTGATCAGAAAGTTGGCTTACGTCGAGATAATATTTCGAAGTCTTAGCGGTTAAATTATAACAAACGTTGTTTTATAACTTTTTTTTGATCACTCGCGCTGCTAATCGTCTATTTATGAGAAAACTGGAAGATAGATTGAAAATCCAAAAAAAATTGTGAANATTTTTACCTTATAAATTGTCTTTAAAATAAACACTCTAAAACGCGCGTTTGCTACTTTAGGTGTCTAAATTACATTAAAATTTATTTTGTTTTTGTTTATTAATTAGAAGCTTCAAAAAATGGTCTCGATCACCATCGAAAATTTATATAATTTAATTTCATATGATTTCTACGTCAAAATCGAAAAAAAAAATTCCTAAAAAAGACGAAAAAAAACGAAATTTTAGCACATCGAAAGAAATATTTATTTTCATGAGTTAAATTTATTAAATTTTGCGTGATGAACGAGTCGGCTTATCAATTAGGCAAGTCTCGGTGAAATTATTTTTATTTTAATTATTGACTAAAGAGGGCTAAAGTACATTTCGCGCAAACCGTATTTTCATTCAAAAAAGTATGATTCCGAGTATAAACAAGAGCGAAGAAACAAAACGAGGACATATTTAAATTAAGTTAAAGTAGCTATTCTTCATATTTCTAGCTAAAAATCCCAAAAAAAACAGTTTAAAAATTTTGAACCATAAATGAGGAAAGTTTTCAAAATATTTCCAAATAGTTTCGACCAAAAATCCCAAAAAAGTCTTATATGATTTGACAAAAAAGTTAAAGTGGCGATTTTGAAGAGTGTTTTTCGTGGATTTGAATCAAATAATGAAAAAAAAATTTGAACAAAAATAAGGCATTTTTCTGATAATGTTTGGAACTTTTTTCAAAAATTTCTCATAATTTGTCGAATTCGAAAAGTTTAATTCGAGCTCAAAATTTTTTAAAAAAGCAATAATTCGAAAATTATGTAGTTACAAAAGTTGCCTGGATTATAAAGCATTACTTTGATGGTATATTGAGAAGAATATATAAACCCAGTAAAAAGTTTTTCATCAAGAGTCCATATCCGCGGATATCCGTATCTGTCAAAATTCACCGACCCCCTTAAGGGGGTAACCGACGGGTTTTACTGATTTCCAAGCGTTAGTCCTGAGCTAACCGCAATTCGTATTGAGTTCAAACTTCGGATCTTAGGAGATATTTGTTTGAAATTTAAATCTAATAAATGATCTAAGAAGTTTTCCTGGCCAACCTTAAAATATCCAAAAATACGTTAAGTATGCATGTGAAATAAATTTGAAGTCAGAGGGAGTTATTTTGGAAACATTAAAACAATTTGAATATTTGCAGATTTTTGGTTTTCACATGTTTTACACTTCTGCACAACTATAAATATCAGTGCGTCCTATAGTTTTGCAAATGCATTGCGTGCTTTTTAGTTAAGACTCAAAATTTTTTCGATGAATTAAAGAATCAACCATTGTTGCGGAATATTTTTTCTAATTTTTAGTTTTAGAAATTTAAACGATAAAAATGGCCGCTAAAATTTTTAAAAATTTTGGCTCGATTTTAACTTCATGATTATTTTGATAAACTTAAACTGGGGTCCTTGGATAAATAGAAAGTTTCGAAATTTTGTCTTATTCTTCATTTTAAGTATTATGGTTGGATCAAACAGCTTTTAAAAACTAGCATTGAAGTCGACGAATCTTTTGAAAGATCATTTTATTTTATTTTTATAACGGCATTTTATAGTTGAAATTGACGATTAAATAATTACGTTGATTAGCATCACAATAATTTATGTCTCAAGATGACCTAATAATATCAATTTGCATTTTAAAATCAGAAAAATTGCATGCTTGAGCCTTTCAAAATAATTTGTGTTTCCAAGGTTAAATAATTTAAGTTTAAGCAAACATTGATAATCTGTTGAATAGTTATATTCACAATTTGAAGATATTTTTTTGTAAATTCACTGTTTAGAAATCTTTTGTTTATAAGAAACCACTAAAGTATGTTATCTCTCAAGTAAGCATTCGAACGCATGTTATCTCACCAAATGTTTTATCGAACTTTATTAGAAAGTAGATATTGTAACTTACAATTTGTAAGTCGTGACTTAGAAGGTTCAACTAGACTCTAGTTACTAGAGCCGCTCGAAGCTACTTGTTCAGAATTTACATAAGAAGATTGTAGGGTCTTCAAAAATTCATCAAATATATAATGTATATCTATTACGGTCCTTGCTTGGGCTTTTATGCCACTTTTCAGCCAATATTTTTATATAATTCGGCTTTTGAAAACTATTTATCCGATTTAGACTTTAGATAGCTCAAACTGAGCACAAATATCTAATAAATAATATAATGAAAAAAATTTGTCCAAATCGGACAATTTTTAAATTTTTGCTCAGTTTGAGCTATATAAGAACTATATTTGAGCTATATAAGAACTCAATTGGATGAATCGTTATCAAACGCCGAATTAAATAAAAATGCTGGCTAAAAAGTGGCATAAAAGCCAAACGTAAGAGATTTGGCATTTTGAATTACATCTTTCACAAATTTTGATTTAATTGAACTCAAATATCAAAAAGTAATACCAAAAATAAATCACACAAAAACAAAGCTAAATTAATTATTGTAAAAAGTTATTATCGACGTTTCGTATTGATTTACGATCATGTAAAATCCACAAAAAAAAGACTGAGTTTCTAACTTGTGAAATTTAAAGAAATTTTCAATTTTCACGAAGGTGTTATTTTATAAAAAACAATTTAAATGTCATTAATTTTGAGAAAATATTTTAGAAAGACTCGTATCCCTTTATCACCTTTTGGTTAGAATGCGTAGCCACTAATCCTTTTAACGTGTGATTATAACGTTGTGGCTACGCATTCTAACCAAAAGGTGATAAAGGGGTATTAGACACTTTGTCAATAAATTTCAACTTAACGGCGATGCATTGTACGGATAATAGACGTAGCGTATTTTAATTACGCTCAAATTTGAAGTACTATTGGTTATATTTCAGTTTGACGGCCGAATTATTTTCAGTCGCGATAGTTGAACCTATATATTTGAACATGTTGTTTTTTATGAAGTTTTAATCAATCACCGACGATTTTCAACGATCGATAGTATTTTGTCCCACTGAACTGAAGAGCTAACACATCGCCGCTTTGGAAATTGTCAAATCGAAAAATCTTCAATTATTCGCAAATGATATATAAATTTTTGACATATTTAAGTAAAATTCAATTTTTATTCTCAATTGAAATATAGTAGAACTATATTCATGAAAAAATGCGTTGAGAAATCAAGAAAAAGGACGCAAACTTAATATATAAACTAATATAATTTCAAAACACAAACTTTGGTATCGAACACTTTTCCTCCTTACATTACCTTGCGTGAGTCTTACCGGTCTTTGGCAACTTCCGGTATTTTACGGACAGCCACAGCCACACGAGTGCTTCGATGATGGAACATGGCAACTCACAATTAATGACACATCATGTTCGATGGAAAACAGTTATTTGACAGAATTTGGTCTATATTGTGAGAAAAAACACATAGGTTTCAGTTAAAAATTCACTTTGCTAAATTTTGAATAAAAAATAAATTTTTTACCGCGTGTGTTTCAAGATGCGTCGAGACAAAAAGTGATTTTCGAGATTTGAAGTGATTTCAGGCCAGGTTATGAAAACTAGTGTATTATGTAGGCTATAGTGCACTTAACACGGAATTTTAAAATTGAAAATTTTTAGTTCAAGTTTTTATGGAACTTCTAGAACTGTTTTGGTCCCATGTTAAATTATTTGTTTCACTTTGGTGACCAGAAAATTATTATATTTTTTTAAAGCAAACGTTTTGAATAAATTCATTATCAAGTTAATAATAAGCTTTCAAATTGTTAGTTCCAAAACTTGAACTTGCAGAATATAGAGTAACAAAAATTTGGAAAGTTTTCAATGGAAACTCTTAATTATGCTTGTTCAACTTTTGAGACCAACAATTCGTGATTATGAACTTGAAAATAAATTTATTCGAAACGTTGCTTTTTATAAAAATATATTCAATTATTTTGTTTATATTTTCTTTCATCTGAGAACGATAATAATTGGAGCCCAAATTTTTTAGATTTAATCTTAGGTTTTTTAGCCTTTTTTCGAAAATCAGTGGATATGAAATTTTTAACTCCCTAAGGACCATGGCTCTCATCTGCTGCGAACTTAGGGGGAATGACTGGTCATTTACTCTGGGGAATTTGCCAGGACAATTTTGGACGTCGAAAAACTTATATTGTTACTGGATTATCTACTTTTCTTTTTGCACTTGGTGTTTGCTTCTCAAAAGATTATATCACTTTTATTATTTTAAGAACTCTTTTTGGACTTTGTGCCAATGGAATGGGAAGTTATACTTTACCTTAGAACTTGGTAAGACGATTTAAAATAAGGAATTTCAAAAGTCAAAATGGCTATCAATGTTTTAAGCTATCTTGTAGAGAATTTTTTCTCGTCATTTTAAAACCAAGGATTTTTTTCGTTTTTATAATTAAATATACGTTTAGAATTAAGTTCAACTTTTTTGTACTACACTTATCGGGGAAGCTGTTTTGATTCATGCGTAGGTTTAAGTTATTGAATACAAAAAATAAAAAATTTATCATTGCTCGAAACGGCTTTACTGATAAGTATAGTATGTAGAATTTATTTATTGAGAAATTAATTTTCTGTTTACAAATTGAAATTGAAATCTTATGATTTCGACAATTTTTTTGATGAAATTTTCAATTCAAAGGGGTTTAAAAAAATACAATATTATTTTTTTTAATTTCAGATTATTTTCTGATTAGATGAACTTTTGACTGATCACGATTGTTTATTTGCCTCTGTAATAATGTAGTTTATTTAATTAATCATTTTAATATATTTTATAATCAAATTCATTTTTTTCAACGTTTCTATTTTCACTATTTAATTAATTTCCATGAAATTTTAAGTAAAAAGTAAACAAATCCCTTATTTTTTAAAACATGACCTTTTTAGTTAGTATTTGCATTTGTGCTCATTTCCGTAATACATACGACTGTATAAATGATTGTATTGAATCAATACTATTGATGACTGTATAAATGACTGTATACAATATCTGACTGTTATTTTTTAATTTTATTACAGCCGCTGTAGCCATTTGAAAATGGAAAAGCGCAGTAAAATATTGCTTACAGTTATTAAGACGTTATTCTGACTGAAAAAAAAATTATTGAAAAATCCAGTATTTGGGCTGAGTTTGGCTTATATGATATAATTTATATCCCTTTATCACACTTTGGTTAGAAATTGCTCTTAGGAGATTTTTCTAGTATATTTAACCCTCCAACGCATATAAAAAAAGTTTTGTTTACAGAAAACTTTTATAAGATCAAACTTCAATTTTTCCTGTATGATCAAGTGAAGAGTTAAACTTTTGAAATTAGTATTATATTCTATAAATTTTATTTTTTAATTCTAGAAAAAAACGTTTGAAAAGCAAAGTTATTCAAACCACGTGATACTACGTCATGGAAGGCTCCAGGAACTGTATGTTCATCTCCATAACTGCGCAGTGCTTTGTTCTACTTAATTATTTTGTCTGATTGACTTTATCTGCCGGGAATCATAAAATAATTTTAAATTAGTTCAAAATATTCATGAAAAAATCACGGTTTTTTAGGAAAAAAAATTGTTAGTTTTCTCGATTTTGATGAAATTATTTGATTATTTTTACAATATTAAGCCAAATATCGTAATAAGTGTATCATCTGGCATGATTTTTCACAAAATTATTTTTTTTTAAAACATATCAGTTCATCCATACTTATATCGAAATGGATATTTTGAAATTTCCACTCCCAAAAAATATATCTGCTCCAGATATGTCTAGAAAAATATAATTTTCGCAAATTGTACTCAAAACACTTTCCTAAATACTGACTACATTTTAAATTATAATTCCAAATTTTTCATCAAATTATTTTTCGAAAATAAAAGTTAAAGAAAAACGGCTTTTTTAATCAACTCGTGATGAAATTTGAACCAAGTATCCGAAAAAATTTTAGAAAAAATTTTCAGATTCACATTTTTGAATTTTAAAATGAATCTGAAGGAAAAGTTTTCTGCAATCATTTTTTCATCATTTTTGGTTGATTAAATCTTCCCGACAGCACCATTTCTAACTTAAAGTGTGATTATTACATAAGATATATTTATTTAAAAATAATTTATTTAATAAATATTTCAGTGGAGTTCTGAGAAAAGATGGATTTGTTGGACTTTATAATGGGTTGTGGCTGGGGTTGGGCCTACTTTCCTGGCATTTAATGAGTGTTTATCTATCAGAGATTGGCGATATGCAATGATGTTACAAATAGTTACCGGGTTTTATCATGACCTAAGCATAACCCTCTAAATTTTAAATTTTTGATAAATTTCTAAATGAGCATATATTTATACAATTTTGTGACATAAATAATGTTTATATTAGAAAGGCATAGGGTAGTTTATTTTTTTTTAAAGTAGGCTTTAATCATTAATTAAAGTTTAATGGTCCCGGAAATATGACAAAATCCCCCCATGAAAAAATTCCGGAATAAAACTTTCAGCACCGTTATTTTTAGTTTGAATAATAAGAGGTGGGCCTTTAATCACCATGGATATAGCATTTATAGAAAATCATAGCGAAATTTTGAACGTAAAGTGATATCTGGTTGATTTTTGAACCCATGGTGTGATTGTAAACTTAATGGTTAACTCGATCTTTTATCAGAAAGTTTTAGTCAGCTTAAATAATAAAAAATAAATATTAAATGACAAGTACTTTGAATGATCTGATGATTGTGTCACGTATAATATTTTCTCACAGTTATCTGCACTAACTTTCGTGTCTTGAAACGCTTGTTATGGTGTTATAAATAGTTGTTAAATGTGTCTTATGCTGGCCACGAACCAAAGACAGCCCCGAGTCTGGCCACTCCGACGACTCTTGGCCGCTTGCGACTCGCGCGCTTCTGGGTCGCAGGCTGCGTGTCAGAGCGTTTTTTTCGTTTGGATTAAAGTGAATTTAGGAATACTACTTTAAGATTTTCTGAACTGCTGATTAGTCAAAATAATGATAAAAAAATAAATAACCACGTTTTTCTCACGTGATCGGAATTCTTAAAAAGATTTTCAAACAATTTTCAAATTTGAAGGCTTGGCTATTACATGGTCTTTATTATAACTTTCCAAAACGGAATAATGAATAAGTATAATACTGACAAATATTTTTGCAGATGTTATTCATGTATTAATTAATATTACGACTTCTCTTTTTTTTTATTATATTTTGTTATCTTGGAAACAATTTGTTGCAGTTGACAGTAGTCTCAAATTATTTGCATAGAAATATCTCTAAATATCTAAACGGAAGTCATGAATTATTGAATATGTTTCTTATACAGAAAATTATGACCTTGAACAGTTTCAAGTTGAAGCTGATCCTGCGTTGTCCTAATTTAAATCATAATCAGTGTGTTTTATGTATTTGGTGTGATAATCTTGGTATCTAAAAAAAGATGAAAATAACTAATAGTGATACAAAAATATACAAAAACGGGGCCTAAAATAATTCCTGGCTTTAGCGGTTTCAGGCATATATTTTATAATTTTAAATTTAAAAACATAAATGAGGTCAGTCAGAGGGAGAGTAATATAGGGCTGGCCCTTTAAAACTTAGATTTTTCTGACCGCTAGACAGCAGGAAATTTATTAAGTTTAGCTTGAAACCTTTTTTCGGTAGTTACGGTAACAATCAGAAAAATCAGATTTTAAAGGGCCATTTTTATCACAACG
The DNA here is from genome assembly GCA_004367855.1 of Oikopleura vanhoeffeni. Lineage (NCBI taxonomy): Eukaryota > Metazoa > Chordata > Appendicularia > Copelata > Oikopleuridae > Oikopleura > Oikopleura vanhoeffeni. The sequence goes on along the minus strand of SCLH01000459.1, from coordinate 1,135 downwards.
GCCCACGAATCGCGATTTTTTCTAAAATTTCACCAGCTCGGTGCGAATTTTTTTGCGTTCCCCGGTCGAAAATTTCGACCCGGAAAAATCGGATCCCTGCAACGCCCATTTATCATACCGGGTTTTCACATATTTTCCAACTCTTACAGGGTTCTCGGAGAGTATTTTCTTGAAAAATTTCCTCTCATCAAAAATTCAAACCAAATTAAAGTTTGATACCAGATGCTTGATAACTTATTCGACAATAAAGCGCAAGACGCGCAACGAAATAAAAAAAAGGATTGTAAGAGCCAGCTTTGTTTTTGCGGTAAAGATAGTTAATCGGCTATATAAAATTTTTAATGAAATAACCAAAAAAATTATTTTAAGTACCACAAATTGAATGGTTAAATTTCAATTAGGACGGATTTCCTATTTTAGAATTTTTCTCGATTTTTAGGAAAGTTAATTTTTTTAAACAAGTATAGCCGATTTACCGGTACCATCTAACCGTTTTTTGCATATCCGCGTCTACGAATGCGATTTTTGACGTTTTTCATGATAAAATTAATTTCCCGCAAATTTTTATGGAAATTTTACGACAAATTTTGACAATAAACTCATTGCCTCGATAGTTAAACAACTATGAGCATCGCAGTTCTAACTGATAGATAAGTAACTAGCTTTGTCATTAACTCAGGTAGACCACAGTTTGAAGTTTGGACTCTCAACTTACTCATAAAAAATCCGGATATAATATCCCCGTTTCACATTATCCGGAATATTCTGGGTTCCTACGATCGAAAAAAACACACTACGTTTGACTACACAGCGCCCAAATTATCCGGATAGTGTGAAAGGGGATATGGATCAACCGCCCTCAGAGTACAAATCCTAACCTATTTGAAAAATGCGGAAATCTGAGCATTGATTGGTGATCATTTTCCTAATCTGACCAATGAAATGGATTATTCTTTATTCAACGTTTTGATTGGGTGCTTAATAAATCTTGGCCCGTTGTTTGTATCATTCAAATGAGTTAGGGATAATAATAGATACATACATAGAGGCCGTTTGATCCATATACCACAAAATGGAAACACGTTGTATATTTCCATAAATCTCTATTATTCTACGATTTTTATTGACACTTATT
>SCLH01000458.1:312983-335247 GCA_004367855.1 Oikopleura vanhoeffeni | reverse complement strand
TTTTTCAAAAAATCGACAATAACGCATTTTCAAAAAAAAAATATAATGACCATTTTTTCAAAACATTTATATTGACTTGTTGTTCATATATTATCACATTTCAGACAGATAAAATTAGTAAATAATTATTTTCATTGCTTCGAAAGTGAAAGCTGTGAATCACAGCCTGTGATTCCCGTAGTTTTTTGCGACATAAAAATATATTTTTAAGTCTTTGACTGTTTTGCTTCGCTGAGCGCCTTATTAATATATATTCGAGAAAGTTTTCTCTTGTTAATTCATGTCCATTATTCTCATCCAAGGTTTCCCACAATTCGATTTCGGAAATACAATGTTCATTTATTAAACCGCTTTCGTTAATGTACTCGATGAGTTCAAGACAATTTTGAGTCATTGTCCCAATATCTTCTGGAATAGTTGATGCATTACGAGAAGGCGAGAAATGGCCTTGAAAAAACAGGTCATTGTGTGAGAAATGACGAAGTTCTCATTGTGATTTCACTCAAAAAAAGTCATAATGTTTAAATGATCTTAAGTCATTGTGCAAGAAATATCAGCNGGGATATATTTGTCTTTGAAATAATCTGCCCAATTAGAAACTAAGATGGGTTTGAATATCCCAGGGCAACCTTCGATGGTGTTATAAGAATTGAGATAGCGGTTTGGGAAGGAAGTTTTTCAAAATAATAAACCACAGGGGCTCATTTTATCTACCCAAAGGGTTATCTGGTAACCATTAGAATATATACGGAAGGCAGTTCCTAGATTTTTTCTGTAATTGAGGTTCACAGGATGTTTATTTTATTACGCCAGGTGCAAAAGTTAAAGAAAAATCTTGATTTTTTCTAATTGATAAAATCTAAAAATTATAAAAATGAAGAAAAAACTGAAAAAATTCATTAAAAAATATAAAAGAATTCTTTTTGATACTTGACATCAGCATTAAGGGTCAGATTACACTTTTGTATCTTCACAACACCACACAGCTTCGTTAAAAGACCAAGGACGATTTAAAAAAAAAAATTAAGAATTATTTAGTAATTTTAATTTTTAAGATCTTATTATTTTCTCACATTTTTTCCAAAAAAAATGATCCTTGACAAAAATGCAGACTGGAATAATATTGTATTAAAACGAAATCTATCCCGAAATTAAGTGAAAGTTAAATAAATGATATTATTTAGAAAATAAATTTTTGAACGTATTCAAAAACCGCAAATTCCTGTTACTGACAAATGTCTCCTAAAATTTGCGGAAATTAAAAAAAAAATCTTACATTTTGACGTTCACGTTGAACAATGGCTCTAGAAATTAATTCTTTGAAGAATGTGCTTTGGTGTAATAATTTAATTAAGTAAAAAATGTGAAAAATGCATATCTTAATTTTTTGCCTCCTGTGTTACCCACTTTGTCTAACAAAGAGTTGGCCTACACGTTAAACATATATCAAACAGAATTGACCTAAATAAATTGATCATATTTATGTGAAGAAATAAAAAAAATGATAGAAAAAAACCGTCGATATTTATATTTGAAACGTGTACTCTGAAGGATTTTGATTTGCTCTAATAAAGACCAATTAGAATCTTGATGTTTAAATTTATTTTCAAAAAAAATAACGAATTTTTTTGTTATCCGTATACAATTTTACACGTTTATAAACAAAAAGTACTATATTTGGAATTAACAAGACTTTTGAAGCATATTTTGTTCTTAATGTAAAATTTCAACTGATATATTTTCGATGTAAGCCTTATGAAAACAAATTTGAGATTAAACTGTTATGTTTTCTACAATCCACTCCAAGCGTCCCGCTTCTAGCGTGGAAGCATTGCGCCTCTCTGATTGGCTCTCACTTTAACATGATAGGAATAAATGATGAATTTGTTGCGTAAAACTTCGGTTCCCTCTGAGTGGATTTTAGGAAGATTTGAGTATTTTTAAAATTTTTCTAAAATGTAGGTAAGTTTTAATTCATAATTAATCCGAATAAAATAGGGCTTACCCAGTCCAACATAACCCGGAAACCAGGTATAAGAATTGAATCTGAAGCTTAATTTTTTTAATCATTATATTTATGCTAATTTTAACGTTCAAAAAAATTTAAATAGAAATTTCAAAAAACGAAATTTAATTACTTTTACGTCAAATTTTCTTTAATCAATTCTTCAACGCTGTGGCGCGGGATTTTATTCATGATTTGGTCGACCTGGTTAATTCAAATTTTGATAAAATCTATGATATTTGCATAGAACTTTTTTTTAATCAATTTTTCAAAGTGGTGGCCCGGGATTTTTTTCATAATTTGGTTAATGTTAAAAATGTGAAAAATGACTTGTTACATAAACGTGGAAATCTGAACATTTTTTGGACCAGACAATGATTCAAAATTATGTCGTGGAAAATGTCAACCTAATAAAGTCTAGTCATTTGATCACTAGATTTTCAGAAAAATTGCAAGACATTCTCAGAAAAAAATTTAATTCTAAAAAACTTAATAAATTATTTTGGTATAAAAAAGAACAAGTTCTATATTTTTTTTCAATTTTCATTTGTTTTTTCTAAAGAAATTTCCCGATTATGAGAGCTGATATTTTCAAATAAATTAAATTTGTATTTCGATTTCAAAAATGCTGAAATAATAACTCAAAAATTGTACCAATTTGTTGTACAGAGCAAGGGTCGAATCCGATCCAATTTTTATTTCGAATGTGCCGATCCCTGATGCAGAGTGCTGTTAGAATTCGCCTTTGATTAATTTCAGACAAGAAAAATATTCAAAAAATATTTTTTACTTTGTTTTCGATGATAAATCTCATTTTTTTTTAAATTCGATAACACGATCGATAATTTTAGTATTTTGAATAAATTTTATACACAAGAAACAAGGTAAATTGTTATAATGTAATTTATTATGACGATTTAATTTCTTCAGACAGAATATCCTTTTTTAATTTTTAAAATTAACATCAGACATATTTCAAGAAAAAAAAAGTCAAGAGTTATATTTCACAAACTTTGGGAAAAAATTATCATGTCTATTTCAGAGGCTAGGTAACCAGATCAACTTTGAGATTTCTAGCTAATCAGAAAAATTGGCTTAAAATTAAAAGCTAGCAAATTAGATAAGCTTGGAACCACAATAGATCTCGAAAAAGTATTTATAAACGGGATTTGTCGTATACAGTATACGGTATACTAGTTTATGTTGCTTTATGAAATTTGCCATGTACAGTATGTGTTTTATAAAAAATGATAACTAAATGGATTATATTTTCGACCCCTTGACATCGACTGTAGCTTGGCCTTCAAAACAAAATTCACCTAGTTACCAATTTAATTATCCGTTATTACCTAAATGACAATTTTCATTGCGCAAGTAAAAAAAAGACATACTGTATGCGTAGGTTTTTTAAATTTTCGTCCCGTTTGCGACAAAATATTGGGCATACTTTTCAAAGATCGTATGAGGGCAAAGATTCCGTGAACTTTTTTTTGAAATAACATCATCTAAACATTTTGACAGACTGATATCTGAAAACCGTGAGTCGAAAAACACTCATTTTTGAAATTCTGAAATTTGGAATCAGAAAATTTTTCAACGAAACAATTTCAAAAATATTGTTGTATTTAAAATCTATAAAAATATATGCGCCCACGCTAGAAGCGGGATCCTCTGATTTGGTAGAAGTACTACCGTAATACTCCCATTTGAATGTTCTCGGAAAACATAATTGAAGCCCCGAACACGACCACTTCTATGACTAATTTTTTTGAGGTTTTCAAAATTCTTTTTAGGGAACTGTAGTTACCAAATACCCAATTTTGAAGCACCATAATTTTACGTTTGAAAATTTTGTATAAGAATAGTGGCTTTTATATTACATTGATCATCTTTCTTATAATTTTTAATAAAAACTGCGTCTATGCAAGATTCTTTTGTTATTACTTTTGTAACATTTTCGCTTGAAAAACTCCATCTATAGGTATATTTATAGACTAATATTTGGGCCCAGTCACCAGGTGGTGCCGAATTCGAAATACAAATAACGCCAAAATATTCCTCTCCAAAAGTAACACTTGTTGGATACTTGCAGATTATTATCTGGTTCCAGTGCTGTTTTAAATGCATAAAATTCAAAATTGCATCCAAATAATCCATTTCCGGTCTGATGAGAAAATTCTTGAAATTAAAAATAAGGGGAATTTTCGGGGGTCTGTACCGATATTCCGTTGGCCAAAATGACACTTCCTCAATATATTCTTGGTCTCTGTGATTTGAAACACACTCGTGCAGGTGGGAGATAAGGTACAAAAATGTAATGAATGTCACCGGAAAGAGAAAATTTTTATTTCCGAAACATTGAAATTGAGCTGATTTAGATCCCTGATTTATATTAAAAATAATAATTTATTTTTTCAAATTTATCTCATAAACGGTACTCACCCATGAATCATGGGCCATGATCATGATTGTTCTGTTCAAAAAGCTTATTATCGATTTAAGATTTAAATTGTGAATTTCAAAAATTATTTCTCTAAAACTTGCACTCAGTTATTTAACCAAAACTTGCGAGGCTGAAAAATGTTAATCTGTCCCGTTTAAAATATCTCTAAAATATTTTAATTTTTTTTTTCAGAAATTAAAAATTATAATTCAATGTTCTAAAAAGTAAGCGTTCTATAAAAATCAACGTGAAAATCGGATTTTACATTTTCCTCAGATAAAGAATGCGATTTGGGATAGTGTGGCCGATTATGGTCAAACCGTTGTATTTTACCAGAGACTTAAATCAGCACAGAAGGAACACGAGAGTTTTTTTGATCAAAAGTTCATAATTTTTCTGAATTTTTACGTTATTATATACACCAGGGTGACTTTTTAAATTAACATCTGATTATAGGAAAGTTTTAAACTACGCCATTTCTGATGAGTTTTTTTTTCTTGGATATTTCAAATTACCAAATTTTAGACCCATTTTTGTTAATGCTGATTTATGTACTAAGGATCTAATTATAATTCCATAATTCACTTGCACTGAAATTTAAATAAATTTTTGTCTGATTTTTGAGGTGTTTTATAACAACAAGACGTTAGTAAAGCTTAAAGAGAAATTTCTCCAACTCGACTGCGGTCGGCAAGCTGGATTTCAAATTTGAAGACAATATTGCAGCCTGTTAATTGGCTGAACATTATGTGCTAAAGCAAAAAAGACTTCACCTCAGCCAATCATCTCTACGCATTAAGCATCATTTGAATCAAGTTTGAATTGACCACACAGGAGGTGCAGATCCATATTTTGATAAATCCGGTAAAACTTATTTCCAACTTTCGGTTTTGGCTAAATCGGGGTTTTTTAAAATAATGAAAATTGGAAAAAAAAAATTTTAAATTTAAATTCTTGATTTTGAAGAAAACTAATCTTGAAGCGTCATTTGAAAAAGTTGAACTTTTCACAAAAAAATTTCTACGGATGAAACTCTTGAAAAAACATTTTAGGTCATTTTTTGAGTTTACAGTACACAATTTTGGAACAATACATAATACGTTCTGACAGGTGAGAGTTTAAATTGAGTTTTTGTAATATACTTTTTAGAACACTAAATGTTGAGATTATCAACTAAAATTTTGATATGGGTTCACAAGTGCTAATCACTCGGCTTTTGTGCAAAAAACAATAGAACCATTTAATCAAAATAAAAAATCATTCTTTTACGATATAATTAATCAAATTTTTAGTAAACATTCCAAAATAAATATTTCGAAAAAATCCAAAGCAGAAATTGATGCTCTAAAATTTAGAGTCTAAATCATTACAAAAATTTAAATGTCAACTCTTAGCGGTGGTATGGGTCACGGGTGACCCAAATTCGTTTTTTTTTATCATTTGACTTTATTTCAAGATATTATTTTTTAAGGAAACGGCACGAGTAAAGTAGTAAATCACTATTATAGATTCGTTTGTGTGTCAAATTCGAGTAGTTTAAATATATTCTTCATTCATATTGTAAATAAATCATAATTTTCTTATTCATAATGAAAAATATTAATCGTCACAAAATGAGGCACCATATTTGTGCTTCCAAAAAACTAGTAAAGCCACATAATTTTTTGGTTTTAGAAATAGAAATTGTATGTGAGTACGTCCTTGCCACAGAAACTAAAAAGGTGAGCTGATTATGCTCAAAAACGAAATTAGTGCTGAAACGATTATCCCCCGATAGCAAATAAATGTTTATCAACAGTTTAAGTTCAGTCTGTAGGGTTCCCGCTGCGCACCCTACACATAAATGATTGAAAGTTTTGAAACTTCTTACTAACTTAAAAACTTTTACTCAAAAACTGATACTTAAAAACTTTTATCGTAAAAACTTTTGTTAGATAAATTATTAAAAAAGTTGCGGCAATCGTGATTTTCAAAATGTTAGTATCGCCGCCTAAGTAGAAAACACTCGAGGTTGAAGGTTCACGAACCTACGCACCGTATAATTTAATTTAAAAGCAGCCAATAACAGGCGCGGATTCAAAAGTGTTATGATACCTCTTTTGAGCGGACAACAATTAGGGGGCGTTACAACCCCCGATCTGTAAATTTTCATCGTGAGGTCCGAGTTCGGTCTGGCCAACTGGATTTTCATTTCGATTTCGAAAACACGTCTTGAGGAAAATTTTTTCTCTCGCGAGCATTTTACATATTGGGCACTGTATAAACTTTTTTTTAATTGGAAAATTGTCGCGCCTTTCAAATACAACCTATGCACTATTTTAATCGCAAAACATAAAAGAACAAACAAGCAACAATTATTTCGACCAAAATTTAAACAGTGTAATTTTTATTTAAATACAACGATACGAGTGAGATTTTCTGGTCCATATGATATTCTTGCATAAATTAAATTATACTATTGCATTGAATATTATTGTGTTATTCATAATTTATAAAAAATAAAGTGTGAACATTAAACATACGTAAGCACCATAATTGTGTGTTCAAAAAACTGGTATTTGAGTAGATGAATATGTAAAAAATTTTCACCCAATTTAATAACGAATTCAATTTGTGTTAGCCATGAACAATAAGCCTACGCATTACCACTAATTAACGTTTTCCGCCTACGCCAAAGCAAATGTAATGAAAAGTTTTTTTTGCGGGAAAAAACATTCAGCCCGGTGTAGCCAAATGTTAATTTATCTCTTTTTTTACGGAAAACTTTAAAGAGCTGTTTACACAATCTCGAAATTAGTTTTTGATTTCTCGAGCTATAGCTCACCTTCAACCTACGGCGTTTGACTATCCAATTGGTCGCTGTAATTGGTTGTAATTCGTTCACGTTGTAACAAACTAACATCAAGGGCATTGTAAGACGATTTTAAAATTTTTACAAATTTCATTGTAACAAAATATTAGAATTATTTTTAAATTGACATTTATATAATATAATTTGAAATTAATTAATTGATTAATAAATTCAAATTGAAATTAATTTATTAAACACAAATTAATAATGCGTTAATAGCGAATGACAGAAGCCTTTGAACCTATGGACACATTCTTGAACACTCAATTAGGTAAATTTCGACAAAATATTGAAGATAGGGCGTTTCGCCTCAATATTGCCAGATAAAAAGCGTAGGTTGTATTATATTATTAATTTTATTTCAAGAAAATTGTTCGGTTGCAAGAGTCGATAGACTCAAAGCTAAAGTTTTAAATGCCAAAGATCGGGTTGAGAAGGTTATAAGACGACAAGGAGCCAGAATTCTAGAAAAACAGAAAAAAGAAAGAAGAGCTAAAGCAAATGAATAACTGGTAATTATAAATGAAGCAAATTTTGAAATTAACCCTCTGGCACATATTGCATGAAAAAGTCTATTTAAAAATAATTTCATCTCTATGATATCTAATAAGAAGGCTTGATGGCCAAATCTGACATGATAAATTTTTCTCTTATATATATTGCTTATTTAAACAGTTATGAATTATATTCAAAATGAAAATTTTTGCGCTAATTTGTAAGATGTCGGGAAAAAACCCAAGTTAATTTCTAGTTTGAATTTAACCAGAATTCTTACAATTAAAGTTTGTTATTCTTTGCAGAAATTATTAAGTTTTTGAATTTACAAAAAGAATTTATCTTTTTGAGAGATTGTCGAAAGCCAAATTTATAAAAAAAGTTTTTAAATCTCGAATATTTCAAATTTTAACTTAAATCGCTCAAATTTTTCTCCCAGCATTAACGAAAAAACACAAATCGTGGCAGATGTGGCCATCGAGGATTTTTTGGCGTTACTGAGCATAATGAGGCTTGTGCACCAGAGAGTTGAAATTAACAATATTTTTTGAACGATGTGCAAAATATCACATATAACAATGTGAGACTGAATTTGTTGCTAAATGGTCAAGTATTCCTTGCCGAGAAAAATTATTAATTCTTTAATTTAAGGTTTTCCAAAGTTTTGTATAAAATCCCTTGAATATATCCTTTATTACTTAAATAACTCCATTTAAAAACGATATGAATCCGCATTGAACTGCCTAAACTCTCACTTTTTAACCCATAGAGTGCCGGATGAATTATTAATAATAATTTTTGAACAATAGTCGCCTAATTTACTTATTTTTCTATGAAAAATATGGGCAAAAATAAGGATCATTCCACATTTAATCCGTTAAGCAGAATGCGTATTCATTTCTTCAATTTACTCTTTGAACACTTGGTGGCAGTATATATCGAAATCAGGTAAAGTGAAGAGAAAGCCCACCAGAGGGGGCTGAAGAACAAATATTTAATAAAGTGACAAAATGGAAAAATCAAAGTCAAAATTTCAAAGAAGTGGAGGAATTTGCGTTCATGCTCTACAAAGAGTTCAATGGTCAAAAGCAGCGTAGGTTGGTCGGCAATTTATTGGCACCCGAAGAATAAGCGATTTATCGGTTAGGACCAAACGCGATTTTCGAAAAAATCGATTTTGGGACCTAGATCGATATCGACGTTATCAAACTGCTCTAGAACTCGAAAAATTGAAATAATTTGGCATTGAAATATGCATTTTCTCATATGAAAATATTTTGCTCATATTGTTGCCAAAATGTTAATAATTTCTATGAAAACCTAACTCAATGTACATATTCCAATTTCAACCAATCAGAACTATGGAAATATTTTCGATCAAAAACAGATATTCGAAAATTATCTGAATAATTTGAATGTTTCAAGATATTTCAAAGAAACAAATCAAACCGTCACGGTTGTGATATATTTAACAGTCGAAACGTTGTATAGAATTTATGTTCATTTATTGATGCCAGATCGGATACTTGGCTTTTTGTTACTTCATGATTCACACAAATAAAACATGAATAGTTTCCTATCTGGCCCAAAAACACAAAAAAAAAGTTTGATTAATTTGCAGGCATCAGCAGAAAAATAAGGCATTTTTAACAGCGATATGGTTTTGGATGTCATTCAATAAAAAATTACCCTTTCTTCAACTGAAAGTTATTCAATCTAGTGTGTCACCGGTCGATTTCACGGTCGATTATGAAAACCGAAACGGAGTCAATTTTTTAAAATTTATTTTTCAGCCGGTCATTTGAAAATCTCGGATTTCGAAAAATTTTGGAAATTTTTCAAAAAATTTTTCATTTTTTTCGGAAAAACATTAGGAATGGTATCCTCGGAATTTTTATAACCCTCTTAGTCTCTATATTAGCCTCGACCGGTGATACCCTAATTCAATCAGCATAATAAACAACAAGGGCCTTGTATCGCGGAAAGTGCCAATATCGCCGCAACACCCACGCAATTTGACTTCAAATCAAACAAATCTGAGTTCTTCATGAATGACGTCATTTTAAAGAATGATTTTCCGAAATCTACACTTTTGATTTTTTGTTTAATTGCGTTTTTGAGTCAATAATTGTACGAGTTTTGATGACTCACTACATTTGAACCTATTGTGAACCTATTCCCTCATTAAATTGAAAAAGTGTTGAAATTATCACATCAATATTAACACTTACGCGTTTTTCACTTTTTATCCAAAAAATCGTAATCTGTTTCCGTATCGCCGAAAGTGCCCATATTGCCAAATAAATATAACCTCAATTTTCTTATGTATCCAAATTATCGGACGCTTTAAATTGATTTATTTCAAAAATGTTTATTACAGGAGGTGCCCGATATCCCTTTATCACTTTTTGGTTATAATGCGTAGCCACAACGTTAAAATCACACGTTAAAAGGAGTAGTGGCTACGCATTCTAACCAAAAAGTGACAAAGGGATATTGCCGAATTTTTTTGGTAAAAACCTACGCAATTTGACAAAAAAACTTCCTGCGTATAAAGGCCCCCAGTACGAAGGGGGCTCAATATCGCCGAATATGCCAATATCGCCGAATGTGCCAATATCGTCAACATTTTTTGGCAAAAAAGTTTCGGCGATATCCTTTTACGAGGAAGATGGATATTTTCTATTTTAGTCTGGTACATTGATACTACTTAACGTACACAATATACTAGACCAAACTAGAAAATATCTATTTTCCTCGTAATGAGATATTGGTCCCCTGTTTTTTCAAATTTAACGAAAAGAAATACGGTTTCATCGGAGTATTACTAAAATTTTAAAGAAAATGTTCGAAAAAATAAAATATATAATCTAATCTACAAGAATACAGATTATAGATTGTAGTTCTTCTATTTCGAAATATTTTATGATCATACGGTATAATTCATACCACTAAATCAGAAAAATTCACAATTGGATACCGCAAAAGCTCAGATAATTGTATTTTTTTTATTGACCAGGATTATAATCGCATTGCTTGAATTATGCGGTGAAAAGTGACTGTGGATTATAGTTTAAGTTAAGGGGGTTGTCGTACTTAAAGGCGAAAACCCGGGTTTTCAATGGCCAATTACCGCAAGAGTATAAACTTCAGGACAAAGTTTTGCGTACGACTATTGTATTTAAGGGGGTTCTCAACGGTTTTTTAATTCAGGTTAGGGACATAATAACTGCACCTAATAGCCTCAGGAAGGCCACAAAATGTATTTCTGCTCTTATCATAAAAAAAAAATTTCGAGATTTTTCTCAAAATTTTCGTGTTTTTTCAGATTTTTTCTAAGTATTTTTTTGAGAAAAAACACATAAACCTCAATTTTAATGAAAAATTTTAAAAATAAGTAAAAGTGAGTAGCNAAAAAAAATCGACCGAATCGTTTTTGAGAAAATTTCGTTTTAGTTTGAAATTTTCACGTTTACTTGATTCTAGAATATAAGGGATCAAAATTTCAACCTGACGTAAGCAAATTTTTTCTTCAGTAGACCATGAGCTTTCATTTGATGGTATTTTCAACTCGATACGGTGATTTTTTTTATAGAAATTATGAAAATTGACTTCCGGCTGAACTAATCTGCAATTTTCTATAAATAGGAGCGATGTTCAAAAAAAAATTTCTACTAGAAATTGAGAAGACATGTTTCTCCGAATAATACCTAATTTAAAAAAAAATCGACCGAATCGTTTTTGAGAAAGTTAAGCTACAAATTCTAAAATATCATAAAATTACGGTTTTTCATAATTCTAGAACAAGTCCGATCGAAATTTTTCAAAATATTTTCGATAACTGTCGACGTAGTATAGACCGTTTTTCTTACGAACTTTCATCAATTTCCATTGAGCCGTTTCCGAGATAAAAGACATTGAAGTCAAAATCGGTGTTCTAGAACTCTACTCTCACTTGGTGTTTTGGTGCTCAAAAATTGTTTTTGCTACTTTTGGTCGGGAGCAAAAGGATAGATCTTCATTTTAAAGTTTTTAGAATTTCGATAACTTGTTTCGTTTCCTTCTGAGCCGCGATCTAAAATCTCAAAAAACCGTTGAGTACCCCCTTAAGCAAAAATCTTGCATCCTATAAAAAATGAAAGTGACGGATGGCTCGTCCAATCAGAAACGTGCGTACAAAAATAACGGGATTTTTTTCAAAGTGTATCTCCTCCCTGAATTTTTAGGGTACAACAATGCTTGTAATTTTCCATTATTTCATAAGAAAGGAATAAAAATAAAATTGGGAAAATTTGTTTCGAGAGACTGATTTTGCGACGACCACCCCCTTAATACTACGCTATAAACAATATCTATACAGAAATTAAAAACTGAATTAAAAAATATTTTATTTCAAAAACTTGACGTTTTGGCAGTTTAAAACCATATTCATAAGTAATTATTTTATGTGAAAAACACAAAGTTTGAACTTCAGCATGAGAACTGGTAATGCAAAAAATGATTTTTTGGAATTTTCATTGAAATTATAATTTTTTGCACGGTGCCTTCGTGTAGGCAACGTTACATTATTATGAAAAATAGGACATGATGTTATTTTTCTGAACTAAAACATTATGGTGCTTTTATTTCCAACAAATTTTGAAAGAAAGTAACTGTTCCCAGAACAAAAGAGGACCAAAAACCCGCAGAATGATGAGAGAATTTTCACATTTTATGGCTATGTTAATTGATGGAAACTTGAAAGAAATACGATCGAAAATAATACGATACAAAATTTTGAAAAAAACCTGGTATTTCATCTGTATACTTTTGTTTATTAACATTTAGATATATCTTAACATATAGTTGAATAAACAACTGTCTTTATATTTTTTTTTCAAACGAAACATTATGGTGCTTATATTTTCAACAAATTTCTTTGACAACTTTCTGTTAACAAACTTTCTTTTAAATAAAAGAAAGTTTATATTTCGAGATCAGAAACCACCAAAAAAAAGCACCAAAAACACGAATAATGTTAAAATTTTTTCTCACATTTCATATGGCTGCGCAAAGCTTTATTTGATAATTTCAATAATATAATGTAAAATTTTGAAAAATTCGTTTATTTTTGACTTTATTTTCGATTTTACATGTTATTTACTGTCTATTATGTATTTGTAACACGAGCGAAAATTTTTTTCGAAATTTTTTTTCAAAATTATCGTATGATTAACGTGAACTTTATTTCTTAAAAATATGCTGATATCGTTATTCTCACTAATGAGCTACAAAATAGGATGGAACCTCCCGGTCGAGATTTGTTTGTTTCTGGTCCATTCTAACATATGGACGCATTTTAGCTGGAAACGCTCCATAAGGACATGACGCGCAGTACATGGCGCGACAGTAACATGTCAATAAAAACATATTTTACAAGTTTCAAAACAAAAATCTCACTTCGAAAAAGTTTAACCCTCAGAGTTGCAAATAGATGTGATTCGACTGCTTTTTTTGATAAATATTCATGAATTATGGGACATTTATGCGAATTGGCTCAAAAAATTTCCGAGTTATCATTTATAAAACTATTTTTGCAAATAAGACCAGGAATTTCTGGAGAAATTATTAAAATCCTTGTACAAATGTGCATCAGGAATCTGGCGCACAAAATCCGATCCACTGATCCGATTTTGATCCGATCCAATTGTGGCGACCCATGGTCACATCAAATGTTTTATTCCAACTTTTAAGTTTGAATTTTCTCGCAGAAAGCGTACCTATTTAGTAGCATGCTCAACAATATTCACCATGATGTCAAACATAAATTTCTAATTACAAAATTGGTATTTTGTATTTAGGATTAGTACGATCGATAAAGTTATCGCTTTTTTGCTATGATAAAATCGTCGATAACATAAATAATGAAAAAATGGCAAATTTTGAACATCTTCAAGAATTATTTAGTAAATATTCGGGATATATTTTTGGTTCGATAAAATTCTGAATTTTTCTTCTAAATCTTAGATTACAGAATTTGAAATGATGACTCTTGATTTGAGCAGGAGCACAGGGGTTAATTGACTTAAAAAGGCGAAAAATTAAGTTTACGAAGAAGTCACGTAATGTAGCTAGAAAATAATTTGGCAAAAGTTTAGAGTAGATGTGATTAGAGTCTAGACTACAAACTTTTCTTAACTACAGGGAGGCGTGATATTGCGTAGGTTTAATTCGGCGATTTCAGCACATTCGGCGATATTGACTCCTCCCCTGTAAAATGTTCTGGGAGTTTATCTGGAAATTCCACATTGACCAAATTTACAAATCTGCAATAAATGTACAGGGCAAGGCTCAAATATTGCCGAAATTTTTTCAGCGAGATTTGGAATTTTCGGCGATATATGGGGACAGAAATAATTGTTTTCTGTTTAAAAAATTAAAACGCGTAGGTGTTCGAAATGACATCATGTGTCAAACAATTTTAAATTTTATAAAAAGTTTGACAAAAAAGTTCGAGTGAAGTGAATCACCAAAATGTGAAGGATTAAATAATCCGCAAAACGCAGTCAAATGAGAGTTGAAAAAGGAGATTTGGGAAATTCAATCCTGAAATTGACGTCAATAATGATGGTCACAAAATTATTTGTGATATAAATCTTAAAAAATATCAGTGATATCCTTTTCGGAACGGAACTCCATCTCAAAAACGCTTACTATCTCTACAGCGCGTGTTCGAATCCCACTGATGTTGTCTAAGTGATTGTATTAGTAATTGCTTGAGTGATGACACACCGATAAAATTAAGCGGTTCCATTATCAAGACCTTTGCCTATAATCATATTCAATATAATCACTAAGACAACATTAGTGGGATTCGAACACGCGCTATACAGATAGTAAGCGTTTTTGAGATGGAGTTCCGTTCCGAAAAGGATATTGAGAATTTTCGACGATATTGGTCCTGAAGTATTTCAGCTAAAAATGGCGGTACTGCGTTGGTTTTTTCGGCGATTTCGGAAACAACGGCGATATCGGCCCCTCCTGTATAACACATGCGCATCACGAGCAAAAAGTTAATATTCCTTTTGTCCCATCGCTCACGTCAAAATCTTCCAGAATTCAAAAACCTGAATTCTAGATTTACTTTCTGGCCTATTTCAAAATTATTGAACGTTTGAATTTATTTCTAAAAATTCTACCCGTTCCTTATTAAGAAAGCGCCAAAATCTAAAAAATCGTGCTTTCTAAAAATTTTTCTTCAACATGAATTAATTTTTTGCAAAATCGATGTCTTGAATATAATTACTGTCAATTTAGCTGAGAAGTTGCCAATTTGATGAATTGAATTCGAATAATCAATAATTTTTTTATTGCTCTTAACAAAAACTTGCAACTTTAACAAGAACTAGGCTTTCTGCAGCAAATCTCAAAGTTCGAACATTTCCAGATGATAAATTTGCAGTGAAATTTCACGCTCATGACGAAAATGAACCTAATTTTTGAAAGTATCTTAATAAAAACTGAAAATTATTTGCTTCAATTTAAACCAATTAGAACTCAAAAAATTGACCAATTATATCTCTCTTTTTTTTTAATTTAAAAAAAAAAGCATTGTTTTCTTTTTTTTTCCTTCAAGATATCAAAATTGGTAAAGAGTCCATATTTCAGTTGAATTGCTCTCTAGGGCCTCAAACTAACAAATTTTGATTGGTCTTGATTTTCTCCTCTTCTATAGATTTCCCACTTTTTAAGCCTGATCTCAAGTTATTTGGATCAGAATTTGATAATCTGACCGTTGACAGTCTAAAAAGTTCAAAAAATGGCACATGATAAATAATATTTTAGAATGAATTCCAAAATAACTGATCAACCTTTTTGAACCAAATACAAGCATTTACATTTTGATAGTTATTTTGGCTACAAGCAACTTTAGTTGTAAACATTTTCGGGAAACTCAACAATTCGCAAAAATAGATCGACTAAAAATTTCATTTTTTTTTAGAATTTTTAACCATTCAACATTTAAGTCTTTATTGAATTAAAATAAGCCATATATAATATGTGTCGAACAACAAAAAACATTCTAAAATTCTTGCCAAAAAATCAATCATCAGTTTTTTTACGAAGTTATTATATACGCTGTAAATTTCAAAAGAAGCAACCTAAGGAATGATCGTCGCAAATAATTCTTTTTCAAACGTACCTCGAGGACAAAATAATGTATTGAAATTTCTGTAACTGACATTTTTATATCAAAATTTTTTTTGGTTACATTATTCGCCAAAAAAATGACAAAATCATGTTTTTTGAATTTTTGAGATTTTTTTAATTTAATTACTTGAAAATTTAATTTAAAAAAAATAGAACCTCAGCGTAAGTGGCACTTATACTTGAAAAATTTGTGACTTTTTTAGTGACAAATCTGATTTTCAAAGGTTTTTATACAAACTTTAGAACTGAAAAATGAAAATAAATCATGGTCATTTAAATCATTTTTTTTAGATATTCTACTTTTTAAATGTATAAATAAGCTTAAAAATCTGTATCTTACGATGTGAACATGAAATGTATCCTAAAACATTGATTTTGCGGTTTCTGCCCTATCAAATTTGCTCACATTGAGCATCACACAGATATCCATTTTTCTGTATTTATTGACCCATTTATTTTTGACAGTGAGTTAATTTTGCAAATTCGGCCAACTTTAGAATCTTTATCTGGTTCAAACGGAAATGAAATCATGAAAAAAATGTCGATTATGTTAACTCTTATATCCCTTTAACACCTTTTGGGTGATTTGATAGATGTAGGCTGAAAAGAAGAGAAAGCGGCCTCATGAGTGGCTAGAAGGGGTATCAGGAGTGTTAGGATTGGCTCCCCCAACCTACATCTTTCAAATCACCCAAAAGGTGTTAAAGGGATATCCGTAGAACAACGAAAAAAATAATCAAAAACCTTGGAGCATTTTGCCTACAGACTGTGTTTTTGAAGAACTTTTAAACATTTTCAACCAACATGACCCAAAATTTCTTGAGGAAATTTTAAAATACCCCATAATTTTAGGCTCACATAAAACCAACAATATTTACTTTGTGAAGGATCAGTTGGCTTATTCATGAATTCAGACGTTACCGAGGATTGGAAATATAAAAATTTAAGAACGAAACTATCTCAGTTACCTTTGGACATTTTTGAGCATCATTTTGTCAAATTATGTCGAATAAATGAGTTTTGACAAAAAGTTTGAAATATCAATAATATTATATTATAGACAATATTAACAATATTTATATCAATATTTACAATATTGTATTATTGACATTTATATTCTTCTGCATATTGATATTCAACCACCAAATCAGGACTCAAATTTTTTAAATCTAACGAATCTTCAGATTGATAGCTTTGATGGCTTGTTCCATTTAACACCTCATATTTCCGTGTCTTATTTTTTGAATATGTTATGCTGCATAACTTATGCAGGGAAATGTTAGTTTTGAATCTATGCAAGCTTACTTTCACCATTTTATGCACACTTTGCCTGATTTTTCGTCAAAATTTACGTTTTTAGCACAAACCTACTTCCGGCAAGTTTTGATGTGTTTTAATTTTAAGAACTTGATTTTTTTAAAAACTTAATTTTCAATCGACCAAAAATCGTAATCCATTTTTTTTCACAAAAAACGTAAATTTGGACCAAAATAAAAAAATAATATAAAGATTTTTGTAAAACCCCTTTAAATTTAAAAAAAAATTTGAAAATTATTTTTAGAAAATTTAGGCTGGAAAGTTTCTCTGCTTTCAATTAATTTAAGGCTTGTTACCATGCTTGGAAAAGGAATGCATTTTCTACCGATTTTTCATCCTTTAATCCCATTTTATTCCCAAAATAGGAGTAACCATTTTGTCTTACATAAATAATAAAACCAGCAAAACTCATGCCGCAATTTATCCGCAAATTCTTCCTTTGGCGCCCTCAAGTGAGAAAACTGATTTTTTGCAGAGCCGTGAGACCATTAATTGCTTTTACTTAGCTGATTTGGAATAAATTCTAATTTTCCTTAACATTTTTCCCATAAACTCAATCAACGAATTTCACTCGGCAAAAAAAATATATGTCAAAAATAACTCTGAGAGCTCTCTACTGTATTTTTTGTTTAAAATAACCTGCAGAGTAAGTGTGAGTAAGCATGCCTTCACAGAAAAATCAAATTGCGATTTGTTCATTATCAAGTTCGCGATAACCAACCGTTTGACATTCGGTTTAACTCGGAGATGAACCTTTCACCGAGAAACCAAGTCGATGTATAATTTCAATTATACCCCATCAAGACAGCTTATTTAAATTAAAGAACAAAATTTTCCGTTCGAGAAGTAAAAGTTCGAAATATAACAGATAAAATTATTATTGTATGCATTTTTCAACTGTTGTTTTAAGTGATTAAACGGATTTAAAGATTGCTATATAAATGACGGGGCCCTCTGGTCGTTTTTTGCCACTTTTTTGGCAACATTTAAATATAATTCGGCTTTTGAAAATCATCCGATTGAGTTCTTGAATAGCACAAACTGAACAAAAATATTTATAGAAGAATAAATTGAAAAAATTTTTCTGTGTTTGCTGTTATTTTGATAACTATTGTTTTTTAATAAAATTTTTAAAAAAATAGTTTCCTTTTTTGCTCAACTTTTGGCATTAACACAAAAAAATAGTTTTTCTTTTAAATTTCGTTATAACAGTTTGTCAAATTTCAGCTTGCGATTTCAAATCAAGCTAGCAAACGACAGCGACTCATAAATCATCATTATATTATTAAACGCAAGCCAATCATGATGGCTCATGATTTGTGTGTGAAATCATGAGTTTTCTGCAGCTTAAAATTGCTTAAATTTGCAGCTAAAATTTGTTCATTTAATGATATTATAATATGATGATTATAATATTAAAATTCAAGTTTTCTCTTTTTTTCTTTTTTTCAGAAAAATGTTTAAAATGTGAAAATCTGAATAAAAGTTTTCAAGAACCCTTACAAGCGGCGCTTGTAAAGCGCGTCTGCTTATTCTGAACTTTTACCGATATGGCAACAAAATTGTTCGTAGCCTGCTTTTAGCGTTCTTGCTGACGTCACCAAAAAAATATATTTACCGTCAAATTTCAGCATATCTACATCTGTAAACATTTTAAGATAAGACTACTTTCTTACTTAAATTTTAAGTTCAAGTCTTAAATCTTCTTCTTCCTACTTAAATTCACACATTATGTAGCAAAAGCTTAGACTACGGTAATTTTTGATATTACAGATTTTTCATCTCAAATGGTGCAAAAAATACCTTCACGTTGAACGTTTTCACCACCAAGTCCAAAATATATTTTCTAATTTGTCAAAATTAAAAAACGATTTAAACGTACTTCCGGCAGCCGCCTTAACTTTAAAGGTGTTAAAACTCTTCGTCGGGATTATATCGATAAAGCAAGAAAAGCGCACTGATCTTAAATTATTATTTTCGAAATTTGTATAGCAAACCATAAGTTAGTGAATATCTCGTATTTTAATTTATAGTAAAGTAAACTTGTGGGATTAATAGTGTGCTTTCCACACAAATAACGAACCTTGCAAGGGACTTTTGAGTGCGCTTTGAAAGCAGGATAAGCAGTGTTCCTAATCAGGTATGAGTTTTTAATAGCCGGATCCAATCCGGTTCTGATTGTATTTTACTGTTCCAGTCTCCCGTTCCGGCCGATCTCGGGTTAGTTTCCAATTCCGATATCCATACGAATATATCTTGTTTTTTCAAGATTGTAATTAACTTTTTAAACCGCTTTTAAGGGGTCCTAAGGTAGCAGCCGATGTGGCAGATTGGTACATTTGTCGGATCCCCACGTGACCCCTTTCTTGACAACACAGAACACAACCACAAGCCTCGCACAAACCTCCTTTTTATTTTATTTTTTATCTAAAATTGAAAGTTTCATACTTGCAAATCGTTTTATATTTTAATTTTTGTATTATAGCTTTAAGTATCTGTAAAAATATCCAAAATACCACTTTCATTACAAACTCCTATTTCCCAACTTGATCGATTGGGATTTATTTTAAAGGACGATATTTTATATAACTTCAGACATCTGTCGGTTAATCGCATAATTTAGTGGAGCAGAATCATTATCTACATGCAAAAATTTACCCTTACAATATGAAAGTTCTTTTCTCCCAGGAAAAAATAGAAAAAAACAGCTTTTTAGGAAAAAAAAATTGACCTTTCAATTGAGCTTGTACAATATTTACCAAAAACCATCCGGCCCTCGAAGCTTTTAAAAGTCTAAGCATAGGACACATATTACAGCCCGCACATTTTATTACAGATTTTGAAAAAATAATAAAATTTTTTTACATAAAGTTGCAGTGCCAAATGCAACAAACCATGGTGTCCTTAAGCAAGTGTTGCTAATAATCGCAAGCGCCTTCAACACCGATAATTCCACCATCTGACCCTTGCGCCAGCCGCGTCTGGCACACATACACGGAACCCACAAGCTACCGCACTACCAGAAATTTCACAAGTGATTCGCGCCCTTGATTTTACAGAGATTTTCAAAAAAACTACTAATTAAAATTTGGACTTGATTTCCGGAAAATTGGCATAAATATTCTAAAGAGTCGGACAACAAAGATGACCAAAAAACGATTCATTGATTCCTCAAACACCACCGCAGTCACGAAACAACTATCCTGCTCACAACACCTGCCATGAACAAGCTTAACAGGTCCGGCCTACTCTTCTCTTTCCCGCTCCCTTCTTTCAACTTCCACACGCGACTCTTCATAAAACTCAATCAGACACAACAAACACATTCCCTTCGCGGACCCGACACCCAACCTATGCGCCCCTTCCAAACATCATTCCATCCCACAGCTGTCTTTGTTAATTTTTTCGATATAATTTTATCGAAGTTAATAAAATAAAACTTTTGAACTCAATATCGTTCCTTTTAAATAGTATAAATAAAATTTTATTTTTTATATTGAGCTCTGATTAAGCTACATATTGTGGTGCAACGGCTCTCACACGCTTAATTAGCACAATAAAAATAATACCAACTAATTATTCTAATGGTTAATATTGACGCTCAGTCTGCTCACATTCGCTGCTTACGCCCCTTTAAAAACACTCAGAATCCCGATCAAATCCGGTACTGGTCCAAACCTAAGTTAAAATTTTAATACCAATCCCGCCCTATCCCTACCCTGGACGCGGGATTTTGACCCCGACTCGAGATCCTGATCCTGTTTCAGAACACTGCAGGGAAGGCCCTATATCGTGGTCTGAATTCGCCGAAAAAACCCACGCAATTTCAAGAATCTTGTTCAAAATCTTTTAGTGCGCAAAGCGCCAAAAGTGCGAATATCGATGAAACGCCTACGCATTTTAAGGTTTTCGTAACAAATAACTTTAAGTTTGTCATTGATGAGATTATTATTTAAGATTGACCCCAATTGCCTTTTAAATTTTTCCCGATATCAGACATTTTTTGGCAAACCCCTGTATCACAGAACCGTGTATTATCTACAGCTTAGTTTGAGCTTTCCTCCTTTTGAGGAGATTGGATCTGAACTCGATATGACGATTCATAACGGATAATCGCGTAATAGGTGGTCCCAGGAAATTAGTTTTGTCCTGAGAATATACTGTAAAGAAAAAAAATTTTAAGTTATAAATTATAACCCAAATGTTTTCAGAAATTTTGAAAATAAAAATTAGCTTACCTCGCAAACCTCAAATTTAGCTGTTAGAAGATTGAGCGTAATTTTTCTTGCTAAATGTTCGAAAACGCAACTATTGCGAAAAGGCTGTCAGCCGGAGCTTTTCATCAGTAAGTCCAAAAGGATACTTTTCAAATTTAACACGATTTAGAACGTGACGATCGGGGAGCCTACTTAGGCTTAAATGGTTAAAAACGGCCCAGGAGTTTAATTCTCAAGGCAGTTAAAAATAATCGTTGAGCCGTTCGACTCAATTCTGGTACAGATCAGGCATTCTTAAATAAGACGCATTAAATCAGACGTTAAAGCTGATAAGAATAGATAAAAGTTACTCTAGCACATTGTTTTAATTATTTAAGTACAAACCACAAACAATCCTTCTTACAGTAACATCTTATGCAAATTAATAAATTTTTCGGCACCATAATTGTCTGATGAAAATTGTTGTATGAAAATGCATGTTAAGCACATTTCATCGTCGATTTAATAAAAACCAAATTCTTGCAATGACTTCACTTTAGATCTAGCTTATATCATTTAAAATTTTAAGTTATCTAAACATTTATGAAAAAATCATGTTTTTCTGAAAAAAATTGGCAGTATACTTAGGGAGCGCACGAGGCGAATTTCTAAGTTTTGAATGGTTGCTCTTGAAGCTAAACGAGAAAAAAAATCTTGAGCAGAATTCAAAATGAATAAATAAAAAAAAATTCAAAAATCCGATTTTT
>SCLH01000458.1:257942-277185 GCA_004367855.1 Oikopleura vanhoeffeni | reverse complement strand
TTGTTACATCACACCACAAGGTGTGAGTCAATTCTAGAACACCCAAGCGTTTTTTTTCAAAGTTACTTCTATTAGGCCCAAAAAGAGTCGAAAATTTACACAGGTACGGGAAGAGTGAGGTTTACTCATATGTTGGCCCCATTTTTTGAATTTCGCTCTTGTATTTCTAGAATCACTTTTGAACGCGAGTTTCTACAATTTTTCGTCTTCAAAGTGATTCTTCTCCTAGACGGATGTTCAGAATAAGCGTTTTTTCGACTCAGGTAGATTAAATCTAGTGTCGACGACCTTATGGTCGTCAATATGTTGGCTCGGATTTTTGAATTTCTTCTAGAATTCTAGAAAATTGACTTGGGTACAACCGATGAAAAAAATTGAGAAAAATGAAAAAGTTCGTTGATCGGCACAAAAGACCACCACAATTAAGCTGAGAGTTCACTGATACAAAAATTGCTTACACTTAATTAAATTTTGACCAATCAGCTCAAATTCGATATTAGGTTTAACATTTTGTTAAAAATAATTGAAATTTCTAGAAATTCGTTAAGAAATTTTCGATTAATTTTAATTTTGAAATGCATCGTTAGGCGGGTCATATTCACAATAAAGAATTATTTTTATATCAAGTAGGTAGAAATAACCAGTTTTTTATCGGGTTAAGGGCGCGGTATGCGACTCTGATTTTGACATTTATTTCTCGGATGAAATATACTGAAAACTAACAGTTCATGAGAAAACACCCAAAATAGCTAATTTTGTAGATCTATCCTTGATCTTGCCGAAAAAGATACATCACAAAATATTTTTGACCCATTACACCCAATAAGGTACGCGTATCGTAACAAGGTGACGTTAAAATTTCAAAATTCTATTCTGCCTCCCAGCGGTATATCCAATTGAGCTCAAATTTTCACATTTCACGTAACGGTAGTATATAAATTTTTCAATGGCAGCTTTTGGTTCATCCGGCGACTGAACAATTCTAGAACGCCCAAAATAACCGACGATTTTTTAACAATTGCTCAGACTTCAAATCTATCTCTCCGAGGGATATGTTGCCAAAATAGCTAAATTTTTAAGAGATCAAGGAAGAGCTTTTGCCAATTTTCGCAGCTAGAACTTGAAATATGAATTTTGTTGGTTCAATTTCCGAAAATATTTCCTAAAAAAAAGTGATCTCTCTCTTTTTTATAGCAACTATTTGGCCAATTTGATAACATTAATATGCACATATTTTGAAGAAATTATAAGACAAGATTCAATTGAATTAAAAAATGCTCTGTATTTACAGAATTTATAATTTTTGATAATCCAGAAAAATAAATTGTCGCATAACTGCGGGTTTTCAATATCATCATTATGGGGCAATATTCTTCCCTGATTCGCAAAACCGCGACATTGCGAAACATGGAAATTTTTTCAAATTCTTCGTAATTGAACAAAAGTCTTGTGTTAACCCACAGGCTCCGTTTTTCACACATTTTACGTAAATTAAAAATGCATGAAAACGTCAACTTTTGCGTTTAGGGCGGTCAACCGACAAAACAAATTGAATTTCTTCGATCATTCCATTCAAATCTGCATAATTTTAAGGGGTGTGAAAGCTCAATATAGTTAAAAACAGGAAACGACTTTTAATTGTATTTGAGCAGGGAAATCATTTGTATTTTGAAAAAAATATAAGTTTTTCCTATTTATCATAGCAAATCGGTATGAATTATAATCCAGTCGGTCTTGAGTTCGAATCTCAGCAAGGACGAGTAAACGGAAAGCAGTATGTAATCTGTATTTCANAATTATCATTAAGTACACAAAAATAAATAAAGATCATTAAGCATTATTTGCTTTTGCGCATTATACAGTAACGGCCTGGAAGTGTACACAATAATCAAACGAACATTTATGAACGCTGAAAAGGTAAAGGAGGGAATGCTAATCAAGCCAAAACGGCCAGTGCCCATGTCTGAAAAGCTTGGAAAAGGCATCATTTCAATTGAATAAAAATAGAAAATTTTTGATAACGTACAAAAAAAATTATTTCTATTTAATTACGAAAAAAAATACTTTTTTTTCATTGAATATTTTTCTATTTGATTACAAAAAAAATACTTTTTTCCCATTAAATAGTGAAAAAAAAATATATTTAAGTCCAAAAATACTTAATGGAGATTAAGCCTTGATTGAAGTTTTAAAGATCATTAAGTTCTCAAAAAAAACCGTACTTAATGATGTTTAAGTCGAAAATGATTAACCTCCATTAAGAGGTACTGTATAATGAAAGCAAAAGAAAAAAAACTCTTAATGAACTTTATTCATTTGTGTGTACTTAATGTTAATTAATTCCGCCACTAGTATATGATATATATATATAACTTATGCGAAAATAACCGATGGCTTAAAATGACTAGACAAAAATTCTCTACAAAATGAGCAAATAATATTTATGGCAAGAGAATTTTTAACTAGTCATTTTAAGCCATCGGTTATTTTCGCCTTTTTTTAAATCATCATATGATATGATTCATATCAAACAACGTCGCATTTCTTACGATTAATCTTCTACAAAATAAAAAACTTAAAGTTCCAAATAATACTGAAATATAAACGTAAATAAAGGAGATCGGTTAATTTAAAAAAAAAAAAAGTTTAAAATCTGAAGAAAATTGTTTCGTATTACTGTAATTACTTTTAAAAGAACACTTTTTATATCTTTGACCCCCCCCCTTATTTTTTGACGCATGTTCTACAAAAAGGTGTTAACATTGTTCACGATATCACCTGATATGCAAAATTGAATTAAATCTCCATAATTATGTATTATTTAGCACAAATAAAATAAGTAAACATTTTTTAAAGGTTGTAACGTAAACAATATTCGTTATATATTGTTAGAAATTTATTTTGTAAGAAAAATTGTAATTCATGCAAGGTAAAAAAATTTCAATAACAATTAAAAAATTATTTTTCACTTTTGTTGGCGCAAATGGTTTTGCGTCATAATCAACATATCCTAGTTAGTTAATGAGAGTAGGCGTAGTCGCTAGTCACCGACTCGATTATGATCCCGGGTTACCTGAGGTTCGACTCCAGATATCTCAAAGATTTTCTAATGGTCATCCCCTTACAAAACTTCGTCTATCAGTCTATTACTTTTTTCTCTATTTAATGTCGTATATATATATTTTTTGTTATAACACCTTCTGGAGCATCAAATTTAATCAATGTTCTCCAAATCAAACTATCCATTTTTATTAAGTTTTGCTAAAACACAGTTATGCATAATGAGTGTTTTTATAATTTTTTAAACATCCAACAGCGACTCAATGCGGTACCTAAATACATAATGGTTTGTTTTACCAATTCTAGAATTCGCCAAATCAGCTAATTCTAGTGCAAACCATGCAAAATATTTCCCATCAAAATCGATTTTTGGATCGTAAAAAATTGGACATTTTTAAGTGTTCTGATTCTGAGCGAACATTTAATTTTTTTCGGGTTAACGTTTACGTTTTTAGTTAACTAGTTCACGAAGTAAACATATCTCTTGCCTAACATAGTGGATCTTGAAACTGATTGCTGCTCTATACGCCGTGTTAAATCTCCTTATGTGTTGTGACTGATGGCTTGAGTATGAAGGCGTGCTTGATATTGGGAGCGCCAAAGTCAATTTGCTGCGTATTGACTTAGACAATCACTAGACAAAATCACTTAGAAAACATCAGTTGGATTCGAACCGCGCTATCAAAGATAGAAAGTAAGACCAGATAGCAAGATCCACCTGTTAGAAAAGGAATATATATAAGGTAATATATATATATATATATTATTTTATAACGCACTTCGAAAATCATTAGAATTCGAGATTTTTCTGAAGTTAAAAAATTAATTTGCTGTTTTGCTTATTTTTAAAATTGGTTTCAAGAACATCAGTTTTTCTCCAAAATATATAGTCACTCTTGCATAAAGTGAATGCTTTTAAAAAATGTATCATTCTTGATGAACCTCTTTAATTTTAATTTTCTGGAGATTAAGTGATTGAGGCAACAAAACATTTTTCACACATACGCTCTGATTAGGACGACGTTGAACGTTAATTAACAAGAAATCGGAATCAGATACATGCTCATTATAGATTTAAATCATTAAAATCGGAAATTTTAATCGAAGTCTCTTGGCGTTAATAGCTCTAGGCACTTGACGCGAAAATATAATATTCCAACTAAGAATGCTCACATAACTCTATAGGTGTGTGTTCGATCCCTGCAAATGTTGTCTTGGGTGATTTGTTTGAATATGGTAAGGCCAAACGAAGGATGGGCGTCCTGAGATTAAAATTTTCCGAGCAGATCCAAGCAAACCGATCAGATTTGGTTGTTTTCCCGAAACCGATCCGATCATATTTTTCAAACCGAACCGATCCGATTTTGAAAAATTTTGAGGCCCGAATTTCCGCGACCCGATCTTGAAAATCTGCCTCGGATGCCTCTCCTGATAGGCAAGGGTGCTTGATTATTGTGACGCCAAAGTTGATCGGTGTGAAATCACTTAGAAAATCACACCAAGACAATATTAGTGGATTTCAACGCCGTTAAATAGAGATAGTAAGCATTTTAAGAATGGACTAAAGCTGGGAAAAAAGATATCTTAAATTACAGTTGATTATCCGAAAATTCACCAAAAATACACGTCCCACTAACTTGTGCAACTCACTCAATC
The DNA here is from genome assembly GCA_004367855.1 of Oikopleura vanhoeffeni. Lineage (NCBI taxonomy): Eukaryota > Metazoa > Chordata > Appendicularia > Copelata > Oikopleuridae > Oikopleura > Oikopleura vanhoeffeni. The sequence continues at coordinate 272,469 of SCLH01000458.1, read as the reverse complement.
AGCCAATACAAATACATAGATGAAGACAGGTATAGGTTTATGATTTGAATGAAAATGCGTTATCATCACGCATTTCTCTCCGAAATATTCTTACAGCAGCATGATATGACGAATAATGAAAGACTCTAAATCCCCGTGGACTATAAGGAATTGACCTGACATTAACAATATTGTATTTACGTTTCCGAAAAAGTTTAAATAATAAAATAAATTTATTTAAAAAGCTTTCANCGTAGTCGCTAGCACGACTCGATTATGATCCCGTTACCTGGGTTCGACTCCCAGACTTCTCAAACATTTTTCTATGGTATCCCTTCAAAACTTTCTCACAGTCATATACTTTTTCCAATGTCGTAATATAATTTTGAATAAAATTCTATAATGTTCTCCAAATCAATATCATTTTTATTAAGTTTTTGTAAAAACAGTTATCATAATAGTGTTATTTATAATTTTTAAATCAACAGCGACCTCATGCGGTCCTAAATACATAATGGTTTGTTTTTACCATTCTAGAATTCGCCAAATCAGCTAATTCTAGTGAAACCATGCAAAATATTTCAATAAAAATCGATTTTTGATCGTAAAATTGGACATTTAAGTGTTTGATTCTGAGCGAACATTTTAATTTTTTCTGGGTTAACGTTTACGTTTTTAGTTAACCATAGTTCACGGAAGTAAACATATCCTTTGCCTAACATAAGTGGATCTTGAAACTGATTGCTGACTCTATAGCGCGTGTTCAAATCTCACTTATGTTGTGTGACTGATTGGCTTGAGTATGAAGAGTGCTTGATATTGGGAGCGCCAAAGTCAATTGCTGCGTATTGACTTAGACAATCACTAACAAAATCACTTAGAAAACATCAGTGGATTCGAACGCGCTATAAAGATAGAAAGTAAGAAGATAGCAAGATCCACCTGGGTTAGAAAAGGAATATAAAATAAAAGGTATATATATATATATTATATAAATTATCAACGCACTTCGAAAATCATTTAGAATTTCGAGATTTTTCTGAACGTTAAAAAATTAATTTGCTGTTTTGCTTATTTTTAAAATTTGGTTTCAACAACACAGTTTTTCTCCAAAATAATAGTCAACTCTTGCATATGTGATGTTTTAAAAAAATTATCGATTCTTGATGAACCTTTTAATTTTAATTTTCTGGAGAATTAAGTGATTGAGGCAACAAAACATTTCACACATCGCTCTGATTAGGACGACGTTGAACGTTAGATTAACAAGAAATCGAATCAGATACATTGCTCATTATAGATTTTAAAATCATTTAAAATTTCGGAAATTTTAATCGAAGTTCTTGGCGTTCAAATAAGCTCTAGCACTTGCGCGAAAATATAATACCAAGTAGATAGTATTCCAACTAAGAAATGCTCACTATCTTTATAGGGTGTGTTCGAATCCTGCTAATGTTGTCTTGGTGATTGTTTTGAATATGGGTATAGGCAACAAGGATGGGCGTCCGAGCTTAAAATTTTCCGAGCAGATCCAAGCAAACCGATCAGATTTGTTGTTTTCCGAACCGATCCGATCATATTTTTTCAAACTCGAACCGATCCGATTTTGAAAAATTTTGAGGCCCGAAATTTCCGAACCGACCCGATCTTGAAAATCTGCTCGGATGCTCTTCCCTGATAGGCAAGGGTGCTTGATATTGTGACCGCCAAAGTTGATCGGTGTGAAATCACTTAGAAAATCACAAAGACAATATTAGTGGGATTTCAACACGCGTTATAGAGATAGTAAGCATTTTTAAGATGGACTAAAGCTGGGAAAAAAGATATCTTAAATACAGTTGATTATTCCGAATTCAGCCAAAATACACTCACTAACTTGGCACCTACACTCAATCAGACCAATACAAATACAGATGAAGCAGGATAGGTTATGATTTGAATGAAAATAGCGTTATCATCACGCCTTTCTCTCCGAAATAATTCTTCAGCAGAATAAAAAACAAAGATTTTATTCTTACTCGGGCATCGATATGAAAGACGTCTGATCTCCGTGGGCTATAAGGAATTGACTCTGACATTAACAATATTGTATTTCGTTTTCCGAAAAAGTTTAATAATAAAATAAAGTATTTTAAAGCTTTCATCCGTAAGTTTCAAAATGCTCATTTATAATTAATTCTGGATATAAGTTAACAGCATTTTTTGATTAACTTCTTTAATAATTCATCAAAATTTGTATGAAAACGCGATACTTATTAAGTAGTTATAAATATATTGTTTTCCCAACGGAACTTCAATGAAGTTACTTCATGTCAAAAATGTTTACTATCTTTATAGCGCGTGTTCAAATCCCACTGATGTTGGTTAAGTGATTTTCGTAGTGATTGCTTAAGTGATTACACACCGATCAAATTCAGCGGATTTGAACACGCGCTATAGAGATAGTAAACGTTTTTTAAATGGAGTTCCGTTGAGAAAAGGATATGAAGCTAACATCGTTATTAACGATTCGAAAGTAAAATTTTTGAAATTACCATTTTTGCTTTCGAGTCAACTGTATGGGATATTTATAACATTACTTATGTTTCATAGCATTATCTCCTGCTGCGGCAGTCCGTGAGACTAACAAAATTGTGATTAGAATATTCATAAGTGACCGCTCGATTCGTTAAAATATATTTTTCAAAAGACTGTTTCACGCTTGGCCTTACAACAAACGAAAGTTTTTTAGTTACTTTTGTACATTTTTGTCCAGAATTTGAAAAAAAGTTATATCAGAGTCTATGAGAAGAGTTCTATTGTACTACGAATCGTAGTGTACAATTTCAAAATTTTTGGTATTTGGCAGAAATTTAATTTTTAGTAGAGGTCTTATGTACAATATTTTTTAAGGGTCTTAAGGGGGTAGCGGTCGCTGGATTTGAATTTTCATGATCAAAAATTAGCCATACAAGGCGTTACTTAGCTAAATACTAAGGGATGTAGTGGGTAGCAGTGGTGTCTGAAGCGGCGCGTTCCTTGCATGCAGGAAATGACAGATAATTCATCTGATATGTTTATTATTAGTCAACAGGGTAGACCTTCTCCAAGTCGATTTTCTTAGTTTGTTCGTCATTTGCTCAAATGCCCATGCAATATCCTTTTATCACACCTTTGTTAATATCTCGTCTCTTATTAGCAAACGTAGTTTGTTTTCAAGTAGGAGGAACGAGATATTAACAAAAGTGTGATAAAGGGAATCCCTTTTAAGGGATATACCGTATATGATTTTATATGGTCAATATACCGTATATTATACGTGTTTTACGTGTTTATCCTGCATGGAAATATTGTGAGTAAATCAACAGTTTCTCGCCTGATTCATCATAAAAACTAAAATTGCATATTTCCATTGAATTTGGATTGAATAAGGATATTGATAAAACAAAAAGTCGCAATGATTCAATAAGGTCGACCTCAAAATATTTTGGTTCTATTTTCCGTCCGAAATATTTTTGTAACGAACGGCATGGTGTAAAGGAAACTTGAAATAGGAGTTTCTGTTCTTATTCATAAACTTGAGAACTAATTATAACTTTAGCATCAAGCCGAAATACCGTTACATCAGCTTTATAAACCTTTTACTAACGGCAGTAAGTAATTTTCTATTTCATTCTTGGTTTTCGAGATAGTTGTATAATTTAATAGTAATACATTTTAGCACATTTTACGATATTTCATTTTAAGAATAATGCACATTCTAGATTCCAAATTTTGATGAACTTGGTGAACTTAATAACAGGGGAAGCCCAATATCGAGGAAATTTTTTGTCAGAAAAATTTGGCAATATTGGTACATTCGGCGATATTGGAACAGCAATTATTTTTCATTGTATTATTTTTCATGTATTAAAAAATGTAAAACGCGTAGGCGTTCGAAATGACGTCATATGTCAAACGTTTTTTTGATCCTATAAGGAGTTTTAAATAAATTAGAATGAAGTGAATCATCAAAATGCGCAGAGTTCAAAATACCACCAAACGCAATCGAATTTATGTTGAAAAAAGTAAATTAAGTAAATTAAACCATGGGAATGACGTCATTCATGACGCCCACAAAGTAATTTGTCATATAAATCACAAAAAATTCGGCGATTTCGGCAAATTTGGCGATATTGCGACGGCAATATCGGCCCCTCCTCTCTGTATCACTTTATGTTTTATAAAATAAATAAAAATAAATAAATTCGAAACTTATTAATAAATACCAAAAAAAAATATTTTATACCTCGGTATAAGCGTTCGATTAAAATGATATCAACATCCGATAAGTTCAAAAAAAATATTGGTGGTTATTCGAAAGAATGATCTATCGGCAGAGAGCGCAAAAGTTGTAATTTTTTTTCAATTTTTCCTGAATATTTTCCTATAAAAGTTATGTCTCATCAGACGTCAACATTAATTAATTATAAGTTTCATTATTTAATTTCAATTAAATTAAATACAGTTCATTCTCAACATATTCTTGACAGTAGAATTTTTATGAACAATGCCCTCAGTGTTTTCGATTTTGACTAAGACAAACCTACGATGCCCGAATCAGAATTGCGCATTTTGTTGATTACGTAACGTGTTGTAAGCATCTCGAATAATAAATTTAAAAATTTCTTAAGAATTCATGATTAAAAAATAAAATCAATGAATTTTGTTGGTACATGTGAATTTCCTCCTGCAAAATTCTTGGAATGTCAAGTTCAAATTTAGAATGTAAGAATCAGGTTTTTAGACAGCTTTTTGAACGGTTCTTGTAAATAAATAATGCTGTGGAAAAGCTGAACAAGATCGGCGGATGCGATGGAAATATTGATAACCTTTTTCGCGGATTAATTCGAGCTGATTTAGATGTAAACACTCTGTAGTTTCACGCTATACATGCTCTTGTATAAATTTGACCGCAGAATAACTCTATTTGCCATGAATATATTCTATCGTCAAAATCAACATAAAGGCAGGTCTGAAAGTAAACATTATTTTTTAATACAGAATATCAATCGTTTAAAAAATGAGCATATTGAAGGATTATATCTTTGACGTTCGTTTCAAAACGTGGAGTCAATATTTCTCGTATTTTGTGCAAATAATGTCCCAGAGCTCTAGAAAATAACATTTTTGACGTTTTTAAATATTATTTTTGATTACAGCTGTTTATCCACAATTAGTGAGATTCGAACACTGCCGCATAATAGAGATACACAAGCATTTTTCTGAGATAATGAAGCATAAGGTATGGGAATAGAATATCGCCGAAGAGTGCCAATAGTCGCGAATTTTTTCACCATAATGCTGTCATTCCCCTCTCCCCCCCTGTACGAATTGGAAAATATTCTTCCGAGTTAATCCTGTGAAGTTCTCTGTATATAAACTTGAGCAATATTTGTTAAACAAATTCATCAAATAGCATCTGTTGCTACTCTCTCCTAACCTTCTCTTAATTTTTGTATTTCGTGCATTTTATGTGATCTGAACATTTGGGCATAGAACGTGCTCTACGGACCGCACAATACGATGAGGAAACGAATTATTTCTGATCATGAGCACGTAAATAAAGTATCCAATCAGTTATTTTATTCGCGCCAGGTTCACGCATCAAAATTCTGATAGGGTGGTTCTGCCGTGAGTTATCAAATTTCAGTTATAGATCTAACTTATAGTGATATAATCGTGATATTATAGTGATTTAATGGTTAATTAAAAGTAATTTAATAATGATTTGATAGTGAGTTTATAGCTTTATGGATAACAGACCCTCAGAAGACAGAAACTGAATATTTGAACGATACAATAACGCGGGATACTAGCACCCAATCAAAACCCTTGATTGCAGAAAAACGATTTCATTGGTCCAATTTGGAAAGGATCAACCAATCAAATGCTCAGATTCTCCATTTTTCAATTAATCAGGATCTGTCCTCTGATGGTCCGTAATCCATACCACACGGGTTGGGCCCAATATTGCCATGAAAAACTACGCAATTTCACTGTTCTTAGCTAAAATTTATCCAGTGCCAATGATGCCGAAAGTGCCAATACCGCGAAAAAATTTTGAGATTATTTATTACAAATTAGTTTGTGTGCGTCATGAATTTCCCAAATCTATTTTTTTTTAAATTTTATCAGATGTCGTTTGCTGAAGAACTTAATTCTAGAAATTTTGGTGATTCCCTTCATTTGAACCCATTGTGGAGCTCGCGATTGCTTTAACCGAACAATATTTCTGTCTCCATACAGCCGAAAGTGCCAATATCGCCGAAAATCTCCAGTGGTTAGCCCCCAGTGGTAATTGTATTAGTAAAATAAGAAAAAAAAATCTGGATCACCCTAGAGTGCCGTATTATAAAACTGTACGTTGAAATGCACGGCGTTAAGGTATATAAAATTGCTCTTAATTGATTTATATAATACAAAAAATTAATACTTAATGGCAAGAAAAAATTTCCCCCGTGGAGTTTGTTATCCTTTCACCTTTAATGCATCATCTGGATAATTAAAAAATATATTTATATATCTTATTATATTTTAACTCCTTAAACCGTGACCTTGGGTCGTTTGTCTCTATCTCTTAGAATTCGTGATCTCGAACTTTTCTAACGTGTCTAGAAAATTAGTGTTCTAAAAAAGTTGAATAAATGATATATTCTTAGGGTGCGCAGCGGGAACCCTTCAGACTAAACTGAAATTGTTGATTAAAAAAATTTTGCTATCAGGAGGTTATCCGATAACCGTTATTGCCACCAAAAAAACGATTCCGAGCAAAAGAAAATGTTTTGTCCATCTAGTGATCAGAAAGTGAGTTTCAAAACCCCGAATTTTCAGCACTAATTTCTGTTTTGAGCATAAAAAAATCATTTTTTAGTCTTCTTATGGCTAGGATCGGACTCACATGAAAATTTTTGGGTAAAAACTTTTTCGAACGGAAGCTGCCACTTTTGAACTTACTTTGTATTATCTGGTTTTTTCTAGATCGATTATTTTCAGTTTTCAAATTGTATTTTTAACAAACACTCAAAAAACGCGCGTTGGCTATCGAAAGTGTCTAAATAACAGTAAAATTTATTTTCTATTTTTTATTTATTAAAAGCCCTAAAAACGGTCTCGACCAGCGTTGAAAATTTATTAAATTAAAATAAATACGATTTTACCGTCAAAATTGAAAATTTAAATTTTTGAAAAAAGACGAAAAAAAAACGAAATTTTAGCACATCGAAAAAAGTATTTTTTTTCATGATTTTAATTTATCAAATTTCACACGGTGAATGGGTTAGCTTACCAATTTGGCAAGTTAAAGTGTGATACAAATTTTTTAATTCTCAATTAAAGAGGGCTTCGATGGATTTCTGCCAAACCGTAGTTTTGGTTGAAAAAGTATGATTCATAGTATAAACAAGACCGAAGAAACAAAACGAGGACATATTTGAATATAGTAAAAGGTGGCATTCTCAATATTTTCAGCTAATGATTCCAGAAAAATTAGTTTGAAAATTTTTAAACAAGAATTGAGGAAAAATTTCAAAATATAACCGAAAATCACAAGACCATGTTATATGATTTTTCAAAAAGCATATAAAAAGTATGTGGTCATTTAGCGAAAGAGTTACATTAGCCATTTGAAGAATTTTTTCTCGTTGATTGAAATAAAAACTGTATAAAAAAAGAACAAAAAATAAGTCAATTATTTTATAATGCTCGGAACAAATTTTCAAAATTTCTCAATAATTTGGTCGAAATTCGAAGAGTTTAATTCGAGTTCAAAATTTTCTTCAAAAGGCAATAATTCGAATTAATTCTGTAGTTTCACAAAAGTTGCCTGGATTTTGAAACATCACTTAGATGAATATAGTTTAAGAAGAATATTAAACCCAGTAAAAAGTTTTTCATCAAGAGCCCATAATCCCGTATCTGTCAAAAAAATGCACCGACCCCCTGTCTGGGGGCAAATATTAATATTTTATATATTTTTTGCTATTTTTTTTTTCGATAAATAATTATCGTTCTATATTATCCGTTCGCTTATTGCTTCAAAAATAAAATCAGCACGTGAAAATTGATTTTTGCAAAAGCCAGGAATTTCGAACTTTGCTTTTATTAACTTTATGTCCGAAAGCGCCACAACACGAGTTGAGGTGTTGCCTAGATTCAACATCCACTAGTAGGAGTAGAATTTTCTAATCCCAAAGTGTATATGAAAATCGTTTTCGCCTCAGGGGAGTCTAAGTCGAGACTCTCGACTCGAGAAGTTCGAGTGAAAATCGCTGCTTTCACTCGACCATCTTTTTGATTATCTAAAAAAGACGATAAGTTATAGTCGTCCGATAACTAGTATTATTATGATGAGTTTAGCAATAGGGTGTTAAATTAACACTGTTAAAGGTTTTTCAGCCTTGTAAATCGTATGATATTATGAAAAACGGAAAAGTACATTTTGTCCAGAATTTTCAAAAATTTACTTTGGTTCGAAAAATTAGTTTTGAAGATATATATACTGCTATTAATTACTAAAACTGAGAATCAAAATAACTATAAAAAATATTAATATTTTCGAAATTTTTTCAGCGATTTATTTACAAACTAGTTCTGAATTCATTTTTATTAATTAATAAGCTCAATTAAACTTAAGTTCGATTATTTCCCTAGAGTTGTAAGTCTAGTATAGTCCTAGTTAAGTTGGCGATGAACCAAAGATAGCCTAGAGTCTTTCCATTGTTGCGTCCAACCTCTTTGGAGCGCCCCCCCTACCCTGGTCACGCTTGTACTCACACGATAACGAAGAAGTCTATTTAGGATCATACCACTTAATATTTTGAAAGATTCTATTTTTTGGCGGAGATGAAAAATAAATGATCGACCACCCTCCAATTAATCCAGATTATAACTTTGTATCGATCCCGGGACGACCTATACGCCTATCCAGCAGTTTTATCCACTCCGGTGTTATCTGAGGTCTGCATTTGTTGAACTTGGGTAGATATTTCTCGTTGTTGGTGTAGAAATTATATATCTAATGAATAATATCTAGTTAATACTAAATATATTAATACCTATATATATCTAATAGTATCTAATGAATATGCATAAAATAATGTTTATTGGAGTCAAAAACAGTCAATCTTCCAGTTTTAATTCAAATATTTGACGAATCAGAGGTTGGGCGAGGCAGAACGTGGGGACTTTGTTCCTGTCTATAGTTAGTATTGTGGCCTTCGATAAGCAATAGTTAACGATCAGTAAATATATTTAAACTTTCACAAGAAACCGTATTTTGTTTTTATAGAAGAGGATAAATAATTATAATTTTGAAATATGATTACAAGACTATTTTTCGCCTTTTTGCCTATGCTTCTCAATTTTCGTGAGAAAAACAATGGACTGTGACGGGTAAGTAATTTATTTTGAGTTTTTTTTGGATAAAGATTTTTACCAGCAATAATTGCTGAAGCAATTCAATTTGTGTTCCGTGAAAAAATTTATAAATATTAATATACCATTGCCGCGAATTCTGACATATTTTGTCAACAAGCTCTGCAAAAAATATTTTGCTCTTACCGAGCTTGCCGACAACTAAATTTGCCTAAACTGAGCTTGCGATCCACCGAGCTTCATTAAACGGCATAGGAGAAAAATTTCAACACAGCGAAATTTCAACATAAGCGAAACTTCAACATGAGCAAAATTTCTTCTGAATCACTAAGGATGTTATGACATGTCACCCATGGCTGCAAATAGGCGCCTAAGAGAGAGTAAAAAACAGAGTAATCAAATGGAACGCGTTCCGTTTATTTTTTGCGTTCCGGCGTTCGTTCCATTCGCGACCTTTCGTTCCGCGTTCCAAACGTTTCCGTTTTGTTGTTAAATTATCTATAAGCTATTTCATTGATATATTTTTTGAAATATAGGAATATTAACTCGTAGACTCGATTTAAGCCAACGCGTTGCCGCAACCATTTTAATCGCATTTTACGACGCTTAATCATTTGTGACAAGATCAGTTATAAAGTTATCGATAAACTTTGAAACAAAATGACGGTTTGTGGGCGTTTTTTTTTGAAAAAATAATTTTTAACTGTATTAAAGTACTTATTTTTTGCAAAATTTTTTCAAATTCAACAAAATTAAACCTTTCATCGTGAGTCAAAAAAAACAAATTCCAGAACATTTTTTTCCAATTACATCATAGCCCGAAAATGAATCACGTGACCGTATATTCAAGAAATAAGGTCGGCACAAATAGTACTGTTTTCAAAATTGGCTTAAATCACATTTTTGAAAAAAAAGTGAAGATGTTCTTTAGGAAGTTCGAAACGTGTAATGAAATTTAAAAAAATTTATAAATATTTATAGAAATGGAATCTAGAATTTTGATACGGAACGCTGGGTTCGGCGGGGGTCAGCGTTCCCGTTCCATTTCGCAACCGTTCCGCGGGGCGGCGTTCGTTTGGTTTGTTCCATCGATACTCTGTTAAAGAATTTCGAGGTTGTTTTGTTTATACAAATATTTATTTGAGCAAAAATATTTTCTTTAAATAGAACTTTTTGGAACTATACACAACACATAGTCGGAGGAGAAGTAATTGTTGGCGGTTCTTTATCTCAGGTGAGTTCAAAGGAGTTGAAACGCAAAATATTTAGACTAAGTCGCGTGGGTCCAGTCGCGATCTCCTTAAGGGGGGTAATGGTTGCTGGTTTATGAGTCCTTCAGGGGCATCACCAAATGTTCGAAAATGACCAGGGTGATAGAAAGTGTTTACAGCCAAATCATGATAAATTTTCTCTCGAAATTTTTAAGCGTTCTTTCGAATTTTTTTCAAAAAACTTAAAAAAATTTGTTCGCTGTCCCATTAACAACTCAAACGTCCATTTCTTGACGTGGCACCTAATCAGTGGTTTCAGTGGATCTTTGGCACTGCATGGGCAATTTTTTTGATTATTTCTTGGGTCATTAAAATTATATTTGGTTTGGGTCGTCTGTGTCCTGGATACTGTTTAGTATTGTATGAGCTGTTGCTTCTAGAATTGTGTCTGATAATATTCCTAGGAGGAGATGTTTTTGCCGACGGTTTGCTACGGTGGTTTTTCCATTTCTACGAAAAAAAATATAGTGAAATTCGAAAATTTGGTCGTATGAAAAAGTTTGGCCTACCATTTTCACAGTTTATGTCGGAAATTAAAGCCCAATTTCCACCATAAACCTAGAAGAGATAGTTTTACGCATTTTGACTTAGGTCCACTTTTGTCGCTTATGTGTGGAGGGAGATGAGTATGCATTCTAAATTGAGGTTGTTTTTCGGTAGGATGTCTACAAGATAGCTGATCTGACTTTTAATCCTTAGCCTGTACGGCTAATTTATATGGAAATTCAATTCCCAGCGACCAGTCCCCTTAATGACTTCCTATTTTTCATCTGCTAAACGCTATTCAAATTTATTCTTTCAATAAACGACGGGTACATTCGATCACTAAAAGGAACAATGTTGCTATTTGCTGTTTAGATTGTTTTGGAAAAATTTAGATTTTTTTCAAGTTTTTTTCTGTATTTTCTACCGAAAGGGTTATCCCTTTATACCTTTTTGCATGATCTGAGAGATGTGGCTGAAAAGAAGAGAAAGCGGGCCCCTGAGTGGCTAGAGGATGTTAGGATTGGCTCCCTTCATACCCACATCTCTAGATTGCAGGTGATGGATATGATTAAGGGATTTAACTTCTAAAGAGTGTCGAGTGCGGACTTAGGTCAAGCGACTAATTCGCGCTTATAATCGAGAAATCCGACTAGATTATCAGGCCAATATGTGTAGCTGGTTACGACACTCAAAATCAGAATGAGAGAGGCCGCGGGTTCAAGCCCCGACTTGTCTATTCCCCTTTCAGTCATAGTAATGACTCATTACGCACCTAACAAGAAAAAGGAAAAAATCGAAGAGACGCGAAATTTTGAGAAAAAAAATTCATAAATGATTTGGACGGTAGAACACTTTTCTTGACCTGGTTCACAAGATGTACTGCTGGAAAATAATAATTTAAAAAATCTCATTTTCTATCGATTTTATAACAGTTCAAAAAACTAAAAATAATTTTTTCGACAAGCTCGATATCGCAATCTCGATTTCGACAGGGTCTTCAGAACGTCCGGGCCCTATTTAGAAATATATTCTTATCCAAAATTCAATTTTTGATATTTGAGTGCAACAAAATCATCCGGCGATATAAGGCAAACCCTTTTTTGTGGCAAGCAAATCCATTTTCTCCGTTTATAGCTACGTTTCTATAAAAAAGATGACTCATAATTACATAAAAATACACCTGATAATAACATTACCTGTAAAGGTGAAAATTTTTTGGCTAAGATTGTTTTAAGCCATAAATTTTCTAATTAATGCGCTGTGATGAGAAAGTGGAAACTAAACTGGCCTAAATTGATATTTCTTCGTCCATTGACATGACTCATGTCTTCAATGTAACGCCGTTTTATTTTTTTTTTTTTTTAGATCAATCTGTCAAGTCAGATTGAGATCTTTCGGCGTTTATTTACGCTAAAAATAAGGCTCCACAAGAGTCTAATTTGACCGCTTTATTTCTGGTTCTGGGCAAGGTAATGAAACAGCTTGATTTGGGTCATTGGATTTCAAGGACGCGCAAATAAATACAGTGTTTGCGTTTAAATGCTGCTAGCGGAAAAGATTAAGTACCCAGGAATGAAAAATCCCATTTTCTCAGAAATTGTTTTCCACTTTATTCTCAGGGCATTATTTTATCTTCTTGTTTTTGAGGTTGATGTAAACCTCTCTTAACAAAAATAAATGCTCAAAAGTCTGCAAACAACGAAGGGAAGTTAAATGCAATAGTCTTTTTACTGCAGGACCGAGAATTTGCATTCAAGAGCGTGTGCCCGCTCATTGAACATCTACACATGCAGAAGTTCGGGGGATTTTATTTTAACCAGTAAACTAAAGGTAATGCCTTTTTGGTTTTTAAATTTTTTCCGAATTTCTTGTCCAAAAATTTCGCTATTGGCTTATTAAATAGATAGTAATTATTATATTATATTAATTATATTTCTTTAAATTTTATTTGTTTGCTCGAAACCGTTTCTCATTTTTTCAATTTAGGCGATTCGAAACACAACATGTCGCAGAAATGAAAGGTGTCCCATAGTCGAGGACTACTGGAAGATATCCCGTNTCGAATCCTGCTAATGTTGTCTTGGTGATTGTTTTGAATATGGGTATAGGCAACAAGGATGGGCGTCCGAGCTTAAAATTTTCCGAGCAGATCCAAGCAAACCGATCAGATTTGTTGTTTTCCGAACCGATCCGATCATATTTTTTCAAACTCGAACCGATCCGATTTTGAAAAATTTTGAGGCCCGAAATTTCCGAACCGACCCGATCTTGAAAATCTGCTCGGATGCTCTTCCCTGATAGGCAAGGGTGCTTGATATTGTGACCGCCAAAGTTGATCGGTGTGAAATCACTTAGAAAATCACAAAGACAATATTAGTGGGATTTCAACACGCGTTATAGAGATAGTAAGCATTTTTAAGATGGACTAAAGCTGGGAAAAAAGATATCTTAAATACAGTTGATTATTCCGAATTCAGCCAAAATACACTCACTAACTTGGCACCTACACTCAATCAGACCAATACAAATACAGATGAAGCAGGATAGGTTATGATTTGAATGAAAATAGCGTTATCATCACGCATTTCTCTCCGAAATAATTCTTCAGCAGCATGATATGATCGATATGAAAGACGTCTAATCTCCGTGGACTATAAGGAATTGACTCTGACATTAACAATATTGTATTTCGTTTTCCGAAAAAGTTTAATAATAAAATAAATTATGTTAAAGCTTTCATTCTTAATTTTCAAAATGCTCATTTTTTAATTAATTCTGGGAGAATAATTCTGGATATAAGTTAACAGCATTTTTTTGATTAACTTCTTGAATAATTCCTCAAAATTTGTATGAAAACGCGATACTTATTAAGTAGTTATAAATATATTATTTTCCCAACGGAACTTCAATGAAGTTACTTCATGTCAAAAATGTTTACTATCTTTATAGCGCATGTTCGAATCCCACTGATGTTGGTTAAGTGATTGTCTTAGTGATTGCTTGAGTGATTACACCGATCAAATTCAGCGGATTTGAACACGCGCTATAGATAACTATTCCACCAATCGATTTTCGGCCAAAATCGACCATTTAGGTTAGATTTGTCACATATACTGATCTGTGCCAAATTTTATTCCGCGTTTTGTGGTTGGATTTTTTTTCTTCAAAAATTGATATTTTTCCGAAAAAATGATAATATATTTCGAAAAATCGCATTTTTTGACGAAAAAAGAGGGTTTTTCGACTATTAGATAGTCGACTACTAGATAGTAAACGTTTTTTAAATGGAGTTCCGTTGAGAAAGGATATGAAGCTAACATCGTTATTTACGATTCGTAAGTAAAATTTTTGAAATTACCATTTTTTGCTTTCGAGTCAACTGTATGGGATATTTATAA